>AWOL01S0016123.1:8368-99818 GCA_000715115.1 Nicotiana otophora | reverse complement strand
CAAAACCTTCTCCCCAACCATAAAAGACACATCACGGACCTTCCTGTCCGCGTAGCTCTTCTGCCTAGACTGCGCCGTACGAAGCCGCTCCTGAATTAATTTCACCTTATCTAATGCATCCTGGAACAAGTCTATACCCAGGAGCCTAGCCTCACCCTGCTCAAACCATCCCACTGGAGATCTACACCTCCTCCCATATAAAGCCTCGTACAGAGCTATCTGAATACTCGACTGGTAATTGTTGTTATATGCAAACTCCGCGAGCGGCAAGAACTAGTCCCATGACCCCCCAAAGTCAATGACATAAGCGCACAACATGTCCTCTAATATCTTAATAGTGCGCTCGGATTTCCCGTCCGTCTAAGGGTGAAAAGTCTTGCTCAAAGCAACCTGAGTACCCAACTTCCACTGCACGACCCTCCAAAACTACGATGTAAACTGAGTGTCCCTATCTGAAATGATGGCAAATGGGATACCATGCAGGCAAACAATCTCTTGGATGTAAATCTTAGTGAACCGCTGTGAAGAGTAAGTAGTGCCAACTGGAATGAAGTGCGCGGACTTGGTTAGCCGATCCACAATAACCCAAATTGCATCGAACTTTCTCGAAGTCCGTGGGAGCCTAACTACGAAGCCCATGGTGATCTGCTGCCATTTCCACTCTGGGATCTCTAACCTCTGAAGCTAGCCACCCAGTCTCTGATGTTTATACTTAATCTGCTGACAATTGAGATACCAAGCCACAAACCTAACTATATCCCTCTTCATCCTCCTCCACCAATAGTGCTGTCCCAAATCCTGGTACATCTTCGCGGCACCTGGATGGATGGAATACCGCGAGTTGTGGGCCTCCTCAAGAATCAACTCCCGAAGCCCATCTACATTGGGCACACATATTCGGCCCTGCATCTTCAAAACGCCATCATCACCAATTGTCACATCTATGGCATCACCTCACTGAACCATGTCCTGAAGAATGAGCATGTGGGGCTCATCATACTGACGTTCCCTGACACGGTCATAAAGAGAAGACCTGGAGACCACACAAGCCAATACCCGAGTCAGCTCTGAAATATCCAATCTGACAAGCTGGCCCGCTAAGGCCTGAATATCCAATGCCAAGGGTCTCTCTGCTGTTGGGAGATACGCTAAACTCACCAAACTCTCCGCCTGATGACTCAAGGCATCGACCACCACATTGCCATTCCCCGGATGGTACAAAATAGTGATATCATAGTCCTTGAGAAGCTCTAACCATCTTTGCTGACGCAAACTAAGATCCTTCTGCTTAAACAAATGATGCAGACTCCGGTGATCAGTATAGATCTCACAATGAACCCTCATACAAATAATGACGCCAAATCTTCAAGGTGTGAATAATGGTTCTAACTCAAGATCATGGATAGGATAGTTCTTCTAGTGGGTCTTCAACTGGCGCGAGGCATAGGCAATTACCCTACCCTCTTACATCAGAACACATCAAATACCTACCCTCGAGGCATGAAAATACACGGTATAAGAACCTGAAGCTGATGGCAGAACTAACACTGGAGCTGTGGTCAAAGTAGTCTTGAGCTTCTGAAAGCTCTCCTCGCACTCATCTGACCACCTGAATGGAGCACCCTTTTGGGTCAATTTGGTCAAGGGCGATGCAATAGATGAAAATCCCTCCACAAAACGACGGTAATAGTATGCCAAACCAAGGAAGCTCCTAATCTCCATGGCTGAGGACGGTCTAGGACAACTCTACACCGCCTCTATCTTTTTCGGATCCATCTGAATGACCTCACTGGACACCACGTGCCCCCAGAATTCTACTGAACCGAACCAGAACTCACACTTAGAGAACTTTGCATAAAGCTTCTTCTCCCTCAATCTCTATAATACAATCCTCAGATGCTGAGCATGCTCCTCCTAGCTACGAGAGTACACTAGGATGTTATCAATGAATGCAATAATGAATGAGTCCAAATAGAGCTGGAATACATTGTTCATCAAATGTATGAACGCTACTGGAGTGTTGGTCAGCCCAAAAGACATCACCAAGAACTCAAAATGGCCATAGGGGGTCCTGAAAGCTGTCTTAAGAATATCCGAATCCCGAATCNGATGGATGGAATACCGCGAGTTGTGGGCCTCCTCAAGAATCAACTCCCGAAGCCCATCTACATTGGGCACACATATTCGGCCCTGCATCTTCAAAACGCCATCATCACCAATTGTCACATCTATGGCATCACCTCACTGAACCATGNTGGAGAACACCCTCACTCCCTGAAGCTGGTCAAATAAATCATCAATACGAGGCAAAGGATATTTGTTCTTGACTATGACCTTGTTCAACTGCCTGTAATCAATGCACATCCTCATGGAACCATCCCTCTTTTATACAAATAGAACCGGTGCACCCCAATGTGACACACTAGGCCGAACAAACCCCTTATCAAGGAGTTCCTGAAGTTGTTCCTTCAACTCCTTCAACTCTGCCGGTACCATACGATATGATGGAATATAAATAGGCTGAGTGCCCGGCACCAAATCAATACCAAAGTCAATATCCCTGTCAGGCGACATGCCCGACAGGTCTGCAGGAAACACATCCGAAAAGTCACGTACCACCGAAATAGAATCAATGGCAAAAGTCTCTGCACTAACATCCCTCACAAAAGCCAAATAGGATAGACAACCCTTCTCAGCCATCCGCTGAGCCTTCAAATGTGAGATCACCCTACTAGGTACATAGTCTGTAGAATCGCTCCACTCAATTCTCGGAAATCCTGGCATCGCCAATGTCACAGTCTTTGCATGACAATATAGAACAACATGACATGGAGATAACCAATCCATACCCAATATCACATCAAAGTCAACCATACTAGGCAGCAAAAGGTCTACTCAGGTCTCCAAACCCCCAATAGTCACTACACATGACCGATATACGCGGTCCATAATAATAGTATCGCCCACAGGAGTAAATGCATGAACAGATGAAACTAAAGACTCATGGAGCATATCCAGAAAATGAGCGAAATACAAGGAAACATATGAATAAGTGGAACCAGGGTCAAATAATACAGAGGCATCTCTGTGACAAATTGAGACAATACCTGTAATCACAGTATCTGAAGCAATATCATTTGTTCTGGCAGAGAGGGCATAGAAATGGGTTTGGCCACCCCCTGATCTGCTTCCCCCAGGGCGACCCCTAGCTGACTGACCTCCACTCCGAGCTGACTGGGTAGGTGGTGAAGTAACTGGTGTTGAAGTCGAAGGCTTACTCTTCTGCTGAGATAGACCTCCATGAAGACGAGGACGTTGCATCCACATATGCCCAAACTCCCCACACTCAAAACAACTCCCTGGTGCTGGTGAAGGGGCCTGAAGGGAGCCCCGAGCACCAAGACTATTGGTAGAAGAACATGGCATAGAGCAGCCCTGAACTGATGGAGCATAGGACGAACTCTAGACTGGAAGGGAACTGAGTGATGAGTGGCCCTGATGAGAACTATGAGAACCATGGCCCGATGATGCACCATAGTGAACTGGGCGGGTTGGCTGAGCATGCTTGAATGGACTATCTCTGCTATGCTGAAACTGACCCCCATAAGGAGCACCACTAAATCCTCCATATCCTCCATGCCTCTTGGCCTCCCTCTCAATTCTCCTGACCGCGAACCATCTCAATCTGCTGAGCAATGTCGACAAACTCATCAAACGTAGCACCAAAAACCCTCTCTCTGGTCATAAACAACCGCAACTGAAAAGTGAGACCATCTATAAACCTCATGATCCGCTCCCTGTCTGTGGGAACCAACCATAGAGCATGATGGGCCAACTTTGAGAATCACATCTCATACTGCGTCACAGACATATCACCCTGGCGAAGCTGCTCAAACTGTCTGCACAACTCCTCTCTGCGGGACTGAGGCACAAACTTCTCCAAAAAGACCACGGAGAACTGCTGCCAAGTAAGGGGTGCTGCGCCAATAGGTCTACGCCTCTCGTAAGTCTCCCACCATCTGAGTATAGCCCCCAAAAACTGAAAAGTATTGAATGAGACCCCACAAGTCTCTAAAATACCAATTGTACGAAATATTCTCTAATACTTGTCCAAGAAGTCTAGGGCATCTTCTCTCTCTGTGCCATTAAAAGGTGGAGGCTGGAGTTTCCCAAACCTCTCCAACCTACGTTGATCATCCTCAGGCATAGCAGGAACCACATAGTCCTGAGAAGCTGCAACCGGCTGGGCTGGTGGTGCCCCCGATATCTGGAGTCCCTGAACAACCTGCTCGGGTGTGTGAGCGACGGGAGTCTGAATGCCTGCGGCCCTCGGGATAGAGACCTCCTGAGCAAGGCCGGTGCATGCTATCAGAATCTGAGCTAGGGACTCCTAAAGGCCTGGAATCACAATAGGCATAGGTGGTGCCTGACCTGAGGCATCAACAACTGGGATCTGATCCTCATCTGGGGTAACTGGTGGGTCTGCAAGTATTGCCCCAGCTATTGTACGGGCTGTACTTCTACCCCTACCACGGCCTCGACCACGGCGTCGACCTCTTGTGGACCTGGCTGGTGGTACTGGTGGCTCGTACTCCCGTCCGGTAGTGCGAGTCCTCACTATCTATGAGAGAATGAAACAACAGAAGTTTAGTTACCAGAAGCAACAGATTCGCACGACAAGAATTCAAGAATGTAGAATTTTCCTAAAGGTTCTGCAGCCTCTTGAAGATAAGTACAGACGTCTCCGTACCGATCTACAAGACTCTACTAAACCCGCTCATGACTCGTGAGAATTATGTAACCTAGGATCTGATTCCAACTTGTCACGACCCAAAACCTAACCTGTCATGATGGTGCCTATCGTGGTACTCGGCAAGCCGACACATTTCCAAAACACATCGATATTTCATTTAAAATATAAGCTTTGCTTTACTAGAATCTTCATTAAAGGGTTCAAACCAAAATAAAAATAGAATGCAGAAAAGATAGCCCGATATCGGGGTGTCACTAAGTCATGAGCAACTACTACAAACTGTCTGATAATATCAAGACTAGCATAGTCTGGGAACGAAAAAAAACCAATACAACTAAGGGGAAGATAAGGAAGGAGAAAAATAGGGTTGTGATCGCCAGGCAGCTACATTGCTATCTCTGATGATCCGCTACTAAATATATCAACAACCGCTACCGTGACCAGAAATGCCTGGATATGCACACAAGGTGCAAAGAGTAATGTGAGTACACCAACTCAGTAAGTAACAGAAATAAATAAAGGCTGAGAAGTAGTGATGAGCTAAATACAAGTACCGTTCATATCACAAAAATTTAGTAAAGTGCGACATGCTTTGTAACAAGAGTTTAAGTCAAATTAGCTTGTTTAAATCAAGTTCAAATAAATCAATAAGAAATATATTTCAACAGTTCACAAACAAGGACTCAAAGCAACTATGAGCATGGATGATGAAATCATATACTGCCCCTCGGGTTAACATCACTCAGTCCTCCCAATCACTCCAACCTCACAATCACTCATGCCTCAAAATCGCTCAGCACTCGGCACTCGCACTCAGTAGGTTCCTGCGCTCACTGGGGGTGTTTAGACTCCGGAGGGTATCCTACAACCCAAGCACTATAATCTGCACGGACAACTGACGTGCCGCACGGACAACTCACGTGCTATAATATCATATCAGAATCCACACAGACAACTCACGTGCTGAGGTACAATACCCACAAATAGGCCATCGACCTCATTCAGTCATAAACCTCTCCAGTCTCTCGGGCTCTTAGACTTCAAAGAAATCAGCCCAAACAACATTAACATGATGCAACAAATAGAATAACAGAGGCTGAGCTATGATGTAAGAATGCGTGAACATGACTGAGTACGGGATATCAACTAAAGCAGTGAGAGGACAGCAAGAAACGACCTCTAAGGGTCCAAACAATATTGGCATAAGGTCTAGACATGGTATCTAGCATGATTTACAGTAAATCTTTCTAAAGCACATAAAGAGCATATAGCTACGACAGGTTGTTCAACTTTACAGTTGCTACGGGATGGACCAAGTCACAAATCCCCAATGGTGCACGCCCACACGCCCGTCACCTAGCATGTGTGTCACCTCCAAATAGTCACATGACACAAAATTCCGGGGTTTTATACCTGTCACACCCCAAACTTAGGGAATGTGACCGGCGTTCAACCGAGTGAACCCAGTCGAGCAAGCCTACATTACATAAACCTCTCATCATAACTCATACATAATTTATCAAAACATAATTAGATCATGACTTTTATATTTCATACATTTGGTTCAATGTCCCATAAATTCTTTCTCATGATGGTTACACAGCTTTATAAATAACTGTAAATACTGTGAACATAAATACATGACAAAACTCAATGTTACACCCCATATTTTCGTACGAGAAAGTACGCCATAAATAAATTGATGAAAGCTCGGAAATGAGATATTACATCTCGCATTTTCGTACATTGCAATTTCGTCGTAAGTTAATCGATATAAGCTCGGGAATGAGATTAGTTTTGAGGTTATAAGTATTATGCTATTTCAAACAAGTGATGAGTATATTTGTGAAGGTGAGGGCAAGAAAATGAATTTCATCGAAGTTGATCATTTTGAGATAAAGTACGGTCCGAGCTATAATACCCCGTATTTATGGACTAGTGTCATACAAGGTACCACATGACCATGATAGCAAGATATATAAAGTGGGTTAAAAGTGAGTAGTATTTCAAGTAATTTAAGATAATTCTTAATTATGTGAGTAATTGATTAATTATTGATTTAATGAAAGATTAATCATATAATTAAGGATTTGTGGATAATTAATAGGTGGGGACAAATTCCCCCACGTGGCAGCCAAGAAGCCTTAGTTAAATATGACTCTTAAGTCATATAACTTTGTGTCACAATTACAAGATTATGTGGCTTACTCATCAAATAAGTGGGCCACACTCACTATAAGAGCTTTCCTACTCTGGTGATATATTTTATTTCCTAATATCTAAAGATCAAGAATTAAAGAATTGAGAGAGTGGGCTGGTCGAATTGAATCCTTCAAAGAGCAAATATTGCCATACCAAATATGAATGATGTTGTTCGTTGATTCAGTGCCAATGGGATAAAGCGTGAATTACAAATTCTAAGAGAGCACGGTACAATCGTTTTCAAGAATATCGTACGGATATTTCCCTACTTCGATCCGCCGTTACATGTTTTTCGCAAACGACATGTGTTAGAAGGATTGTCAAGTGAATCGGCTCAGGTATGTTAAGGCTATCCCTTCTTTCTTTTTGGCATGATCCAGATAATACAAATGAAACGAGCAAAATATGCAACTTTCATAAATGACTCTATTCATAGAAATACTAGGGTTGTCTATATTCTTGATTTTCCATGTGAATTATTATTATATCTTCTGTTCACGGGTCTCAGAAAAATACGTATTTGATAAAGTTTATCCGAAAGGCATATTGATGTTTATGGCATTTCGAAAAATCTTACTATCGTATTTCTTATGCATTTTATGCATTTTTACATATACATTGACCCATGACCAGATGGCGTTATATACGCATATGTTATATGTATATGAGATATGGAAACAAGTTATGGCGTTATATACGCACTACCACCTGATCAACTGGTATACGTTGATAATTTTCCCACAGTGGCCGAGATGATATGATGGGATGCCCTCAGAGGCTTGATGATGTTATGAATGCATATACCTATGCATGGCATGACATTTGAATATGCATGACATTATAAATATGAAATGATTCATAGAGCTATTCAGACTTACATGTTAAGTCTTTTACTCCATGTTTCTCTATGTCTATTATTTACTGATTTTCATTCCTTACATACTTAGTACATTATTTGTACTGACATCCCTTTACATGGGGATGCTGCGTTTCATGCACGCATGTCCCGATAGACAGGTTGAGAGCCCTCAAAGTAGGCTATCAGCTCAGCGGAAGACGTTGATGTGCTCCATGGCGGGGCTTTGTCCCAACCTTTATGACAATTATATATTCTTAGAGGATTTTAGATATATGTCATGTGTACGGATACTTGTATGGACTTGTCGGCCTATGGTTTGAGTTTATAAATGATCATGTTGTCCTTATAGGCCCGTATGTCACGTGTATAAGTTTTTATATCAGATTTGGTCGTTCTTTGTCGGGTATTCCCTCATGTTTACTCTGTTTATCTCATGACGCCCCTTCTAGCCCATTTACCTATGATGATATAATAAGAAAGATACGTTATGTTGGTACTCTATTGAGTAAGGCACCGTGTGCCTGTCGCGGCCCATCAATTTGGGTCGTGACAAAAGTGGTATCAGAGCAGTTCTGTCCTAGGGAGTCTACAAACCGTGTCTAGTAGAGTCTTATTTATGGGTGTGTTTTGCACCACACTTATAAGAAGGAGGTTACAAGACATTTAGGACTGTCACTCTTTCTTATTACTCTAGATTGTGTGGTAGAGCTCAGTTGTAAGAACTCAATTTACTAAACTCTATGTTATTCATAATACGACGATGCCTATATCCAGAAAGACAGTCGGTAAGAAATATAGTTGTGGAAGAGTTGTGTCAGAGGAACTCGATTTTTGCATCATGCTTATGATGGATAAATATGAGGTATTCAGCAGATCATGTGTGTACTAAGATGTGTAAACTTCTTGATAAGGATCCATTAGGCAAGAATGTCTATCCACTCTTATGGTAAAAAGGAATAAGAGAATCGGAAGATAGATACAAGTTTTAGCAAGTAAAAGAAGAAAGATGAAAAAAAGGGTACGAGCTACCCAGCTAATGAAGACTATCGTAGAGGAATATAAGCCTTTTGAGTTACCTTCAACAATAACAGAGGTACGTACAATTGGCCATAGCCATTTCATTTATGCCTTATGGGGTCTAATAGAAGTAGTATAAGAGAAGGCAGGATATCAGGGTCTAGCTGGGGTTAGGGTAACCCAAAATGGTGGATGGATTGTTAGCGTTAGCTGACATTTCCGAAGGATATTGCAAATGTGCTAATAGATCTCCTTGTGAGACACCCAGATGGTGCACTCTAAAATAGTACAGCTAGATATGAGTACTACAAAGATAGGCACTGGAAGCCTGGAAAGGATAGATATTACCTTAGTGTGGCTCCCGTCCCTAGTAGATAAAGAATGTTAGGCAACCCGAAGAGCTAATGGATGGAGCAAGGGGAACTAAAAGCAAAATGAGTATCTTGCTTAAGTTCTCAGAATAAAGTGATAGACAGAAATGTTAGCAGGGAAATAAGAAGAGAGTTAATGAACCATTATGAGTAAGATGTGATACATGGATGACAACGGTAGATCAAAAACAAATGACAGTATTATAGAGTCTATAATCAAGAAAAGGAAAATACGAGAGGTGACAGGCCTTGAGACATCAAAGGATTATAGGCCATAAAGGCATGTCCTCATTTCGAGAAATAAGTTCGTGACTCTAGCATGACTACCAGAAGGAAAAGTTAGACCCAGAATAATAAAAATCAGTATGAACTAGTGAACAAGATAAACTAAACATGAATTAGGTACTGAGTGATTTCATAATAGTCGGCATCATGAGAAATTCAGAGATTGCATTCTGGCGATAATAGAATGAACTACAGAAGAATAAGTTTTAAAGGTCATTCAGGAAGACGCTTTCCTAAAACAAGCAATGTGAGCAAAGTTAAGCTTAAAGGACTGTATATGCCAGTTATACTAAGTGTCACCCTCGCGAGTAAGAAAATTTGTTATCCTTAGTACAAAAGGATTATCGCAAGGCTAGTAAGGATCATCAATAATATGAAAATACGCCTAAGAGAAAGAGGTAAAACATTTATAGGTAGCTCATCGTAACACTAAATCTTAGTATTCCCCTAAAGGGGGGAATATGGAGTAATGTGGCATTAAGACAGAATTAAGTGGTTCTAGTAACTATGGAATGGTAAAAGAAGGATGCGATAAAAATGAGAAAGTAATGAGATTGCACTTATTCAAATCCTACCGATATGCTACAATTCCAAAACATTATGCAAGAACGACGTCAGTGGGATGTTATTGATAAATAAGGATCCAGTACGAGAGGTAAGTTAAGACAAAAGATATAACCTAAGAAAGATTACGTGGAATATTTATATAAGAATGGGCTAACGAGTAGGTAGTAGTTGATTCAGGAAGAGCCTAGTTATGGCTAGACAAGAGGATACAGACAAATCAATAGATCGTACAAGATAAACATAGTGAACCCCAACATCGGAAATTCAATCTCGCAGATATGACATCGTGATCCTTGAGAAATATTCAGATAGGAGTTGGGGGAGTTAAAGGTACCATATGAGTGTTACGGAAATAAAAGAGAATGCCACTGGAAAGACAGTCAAAACTTCAGTTCAGAAGCCACCCTACAAGCACAAGGACGTGGAGGTAAGTAACTAAGGATAGTTATAGGCAAGGAAGAACATCAAAAATTATGTCGAGTATACGATGTGATAAGCTCGTAGCTTTACAAGGGTCAGAGGGTCCTCCCTAAATACTAAAATGAAAGACTAGTTGAGAAAATAAGGAAGAAGGTTTCAATCTAAACAGGGTAACTTGAAGGAGAAATGGCCATGTGAATACAGTCTCACTACAAAATTGTATGCACTCCAAAAGAAAGCTGAGAAGGAACAAAAGGAATTATTCTAGCAAAGATCCAGAGTTGGTTACATTATGAACGCACTTAATATTTCAGAGTATTATCCATGCAACATATATGTTGACAATCATACAGTCGTAGAAGACTCCGGTATAATTCAAAAGAAAGCATTGAGTCCAGGTCATACACAAAGGATTGAATCGTTAGAACATTGTATCATGGATATACCATAGCGTTCATGAAAGGCTAAAGTAATAACAAATACCATGAGCCACAGATCGGGAGATAGATTAAGCCTGCATAAAGGCTGATCAGAGGGAAGAGGAAACTAAAAAGTTACATCAACTAAGTAAATCAGGAGTCTGATTATTGGACCCATAAAATTATAAACATCATGATTGAGAACATTGCAGAATAACTCTTAATATCAGAGGTACAAGAGAGATGGTACAGTAGCCATATTCTGTAACGGCTCTACGATAAATCCAGTTAGAAGAGTACTAGCCTTATAAGAAGTCAGTATGAAGCTTTCACCGGATTATGTATGCACAAAAGGTGCAAGTGTTATAATAGAGCTTCAATTTGTGGATGTGAATTATACCTATGTGGAAGGGAGGTCATGAAAGAGATAGAAGATATGATGCGAGATTTTAAGGTAAGTAAGGTAAAGGTGAACAATGTACGAGATACTCAAATGTAGAAGATCGTGAGTAGTCCATACTTCGGATAGAAGGCTAGAAGCACTGGGATTCAGTATCCTGGAATGATAGTGGCATCGTCAGTGGCATATCTTACATCCTATGGTTTCTAGGTACCGAGAGGCCTAGTTAAGAGAGTAAAGAAGAGTTTGAGACGATGTGATGTCTCGCTTGATATTTCAGAATAACATAAGGAAATCTATGGTGCAAATAGGTTGAGGGAAGATTGTGAGCAGTATTAATAGATATATGTAGGTCGGAAGCTAAAGTATAATAGAGTGACAAAGTTTTAGGAAGACAGGAGTAAGGATGAGAAAATGCGAGTGAGAAGGTGACCAGAATGGATAAATCCTCGGGATTAAGCTCATGAAAATAAGAGAGCTGATGGTTTCTCTAAGTTATAGAAAGTTCAGTATAGCCTGAATGAACTCAAAAGACTCTAAGACTAATAGCATTTAGAAGCGATGGAATACTTCCCTGGTAGTAGAATAAGGGTGTAATTGTGATGGATAAAGGATGACGTTTGGGCCTTCGATTGAGTAATGATTTGAAGAAAAAGGGATATTTCATTAATTGTACAGAATTAAATTACCCACATAAGGGGAATCACATTGGGATGCTATGAAATACGATTATGGAAATTACTCTAGATGTTCCTCGATGCAACGAGAGCCCTAGTAATTACGTAAAAGGTTTCGAGTTATCAATGGTAGATTGTAGATCAATATTGAGGTGAATCAATAATGGATGGATAAAAGTTACAAGTATGAGATGATATTAGGTCGTCATTCTTAAGATGAACAGTAATGAGGAAGTATTAAAGGACTTAAACTTATACATATAGGATAAGCAATGAGAGTAAGCTGGAATTTGGTAGCAGACCCCAGCAAAGATAAATCGAAGTAAGAGTTATGGTATAGTATGACCTACCTAGATGCAGTAAAGTCATACGGATAAATAACCGGGTCTATGAAATAAGAGATATCAATATTCGTGAGTTCAACAAAGTACCGAGCGAAGAACTTCAGTATACCTATAGATGCCAGAGGGACATCTTGTCAAGATCTGTATATGTTTACAAAGCGAGGCATAGAGATTGGCTAAAAACCTGAGGGAAAAGGAGAGAAGAGTCGCATAGGTGCACATACAAGGACAAAGACGTACATACTGCATAACAGAAGGTATCACTAATTATGAGATTGTAAGAATTCTGACCACAAGTCATGGTGTGAGAAATAGGCCTAAAGGTGGAAATGCCCTAGACTTTGGATTTATTCACAGAACAGTTGCCTAGATGGCAAGGAGAGTACTAAAGTATTCGGAAGACATAAGTTATGAAAATGAATAATGCATCAGTCAACATTCGAGGACGACTGTTCCAAAGGGGGGAATGTTGTTACCCCATATTTTCGTATGTGAAAGTACGCCATAAATCAATTGATGAATGCTCGAAAATGAGATATTACATCTCGCATTTTCGGGAGTTGAAGTTTCATCGTAAGTTAATCGATATAAGCCCGGGAATGAGATTATATTTTAGGTTAAAAGTATTATGCTATTTCAAACTAGTAATGAGTAAATTCGTGAAGGTGAGAGGGTAAGCAAATCGAAGAAAATGAATGTTGTCGAAGTTTGTCGTTTTGAGATAAAATACGGTCCGAGCTATAATACCCTGTATTTATGGACTAGTACCATACAAGGTACCACATGACCACGATAGCAAGATATATAAAGTGGGTTAAAAGTGAGTAGTATTTCAAGTAATTTGAGATAACTCTTAATTATGTGAGTAATTTTATAATTATTAGTTTAATGAGAGATTAACCATATAATTAAGGATTTGTGGATAATTAATAGGTGGGGACAAATTCCCCCACGTGGCAGCCAAGAAGTCTTAGTTAAATATGACTCTTAATTTATATAACTTTGTGTCACAATTACAAGATTATGTCGCTTACTCATCTAATAAGTGGGCCACACCCACTATAAGAGCTTTCCTGCACTAGTAATATGTTTTATTTCCTAATATCTAAAGATCAAGAATTAAATAATTGAGAGAGTGGGCTGGTCGAATTGAATCCTTCAAAGAGCAAATATTTCCATACCAAATATGAGTGATGTTGTTCGTTGATTCCGTGCCAATGGGATAAAGCGTGAATTGCAAATTCTAAGAGAGCACAATACAATCTTTCTCAAGAATATCGTACGGATCTTTCCCTACTTCAATCCGCCATTACATGTTTTTCGCAAAAGACGTGTGTTAGAAGGACTGTCAAGAGAATCGGCTCAGGTATGTTAAAGCTATCTCTTCTTTCCTTTTGGCATGATCCAAATAATACAAATGAAACGAGCAAAATACGCAACTTTCATAAATGACTCTATTCATAGAAATACTAGGGGTGTCTATATTCTTGATTCCCTATGCGAATTATTATTATTATATCTTTTGTTCATGGGTCTCAGAAAAATACGTATTTGATAAAGTTTATCCGAAAGGCATATTGATTTTTATGGCATTTCGAGAAATCTTATTAACTTATTTCTTATGCATTTCATGCATTTATACATGTACATTGAATCATGACCAAATGGTGTTATATACGCGTATGCTATATGTATATGGGATATGGAAAAAGGTTATGGCATTATATGTGCACCACTCACCATAATCTGTTGCGTAGAAGATCCTTATCAAAGATACATATCATCCTGTAGAAGTATACATGCATCCATTAAAAGATGCAGCGCCCCCGGCAAAAGGGACGTGAGTACATGTGGAATAGTACTCGCATGTAAGGCAAACAGAACAACATATGAAATCATGGTAATTCAAATAAGAGGCATACAAAGTACATCAAGAACTACGAAAATATCCCATAGATTCACATTTCAAGTTTCGTTATGCTTACATCATTTTAAACTTCGTTTTGGATTAACTGAGCCATATGAACTATGAGTGGAATACATAATATAAAGTAATTGAAAAAACATGTACAAACAAGGCCAATGAAAGTGGCACCTAATGTCTGCGTTAACAATGTATCTTACTAGACCGTCTATATCCCTCTCTTATCTTAGACCTATACATTTCACTTGTGCGTTTCATATACCGCTCACATTGTTCACTTACACAATACACCTGTGCGTTTCATAGACCGTTCACAGTTTTTACTTACACAATACACTTGTGCGTTTCATAGACCGTTCACAGTATCACCTATACAATACACTTGTGCGTTTTATAGACCGATCATAGTATCACCTATACAATACACTTGTGCGTTTTATAGACCATTCATAGTATCACCTATACAATACACATGTGCATTTCATAGACCGTTCATAGTATCACCTATACAATACACCTGTGTGTTTCATAGATCGTTTACAGTATCACCTATACAATACACATGTGCGTTTCATAGACCGTTCACAGTGTTTACTTACACAATACACCTGTGTGTTTCATAGACCGTTCACGGGATTACATATACAATACAAATACACATGTGTGTTTCATAGACCATTCACAGTGTTTACTTACACAATACACACACGCGTTTCACAGACCGTTCGCAGGATTGCATATATAATACAAATACACTTATGCGTTTCATAGACCGTTCACAGTGTCACCTATACAGTACACCTGTGCGTTTCATAGACTGTTCACAGTGTCACCTATACAATACACATGTGTGTTTCATAGATCATTCACAGTGTTTACTTACACAATACACCTATGTGTTTCATAGACCATTCACAGGATTACATATACAATACAAATACACATCTGCGTTTCATAGACCACTCACAATGTCATCTATACAATACACCTGTGCATTTCATAGACTGTTCACAGTGTCACCTATACAATACACTTGTGCCTTTCATAGACCGTTCACAGTGTTTACTTACACAATATACCTGTGCATTTTATAGACCGTTCATAGTATTACATATAAAATACAAATACACATGTACATTTCATAGACCGTTCACAGTGTCACCTATACAATACACATATGCGTTTCACAGAACTTTCACAGTGTTTACTTACACAATATACATGTGCGTTTCATAGACCGTTCGCATGATTACATATACAATACACCTATGCATTACATATATCGTCCATAGGGTTCACATAACACCTCATAATTCTCATTTAGGCAACGACCACATTTCAAGTTCATACTATCACTTACTTGTACGTGCCATGGGTGATCATAGAACATTAACAACATTTAAAATATTTAGGAATACTATAGCCTCTCCTCATGAGGGCATAGGAGCTTATAACACATTGGGAACATAAGTACAAATACGTTCATCTCATAACCTCTCACACCATATATCACTTCACAATTACTTATAACTACTTACAACATCATTAATTCATTGGCTCCCTTAGCCATACATATTATTCTTCATCTATGGCACTACTGCCGTATATGATATTCCGCACTCTCATTTCTTTACTTTCAAGGATTATCATCATAAACATCATCATATAGAATACTCTTGAAATACCTTTCCCCAAAAGGGCAATGCACAATTTCAACTCATGAATATGTAAGAAATCAAAACATATTGGAAATATCTACCAAGCATAGTAATAGTTAGAACAACTACATTTGGACATGACTTGAGTACATAAGCTTTTGGATAATTCTATTTTCGGAGTCTATTTGGAATAGTTGAATCAAGGCTCATTTCATAATATTTCACACATCATTTCATTTCGTTGGCGCTATTGGCCACAAGTATAACTTTCATTCTTGGCACGGTGTTCACACTTTATATCCCCAACTCACTACTTCACACTTTATATCCTCAACTCACTACTTCACACTTTATATCCCCAACTCACTACTTTCACTTTCAAGCATCTATATAGATTACCGACAACAAGGAATCCCTAATCACGACTTTTAGTACACCTATGAGAAATTAAGAGTCTTATGCACATTGAGACTTCTTACACAATTTGGCATAATAGCCTTCACTTGAAACACTACTTGGACTCATAATATTTTTATACCAAACTCACGCTTTGAACATATTCCCGAAGGATTATATCGTATGATAAGAGCATCCGAAACACATTTTGAACATATACCTTTCAACACAAAGCTTATTTGGAATAGTTGATTTATAAAGAATAACTCGGGACTTACAAGAACATCATGGAATTCAATTCTAGGAAACACGTTTAGCCAACATACCTGGAATTCACCCCTTAATAATACTACGACGTTCCACCACACTAAAGAACTTCAATCTACAACAATGCAACATAATTGCACCAATATTATCAAGATTTCTATACTTTAAGTCACTTAGACTTTTTATCAAACATCTAGTGTGCATATCTTTCTACAACCCCCTCCAATGGAATTTCTTCACCTAACAACCACCTTCCACACCAATGATTCACCTCACAATCGCCTCTAGTCCATCCACAACTTTCATTACCATATGCATGCCCAACAGTTCACTCCCAACCCACAAATCTTATCAATTAATTCATTTTACAATCTCTACAATATCAACACAACCTAGGTTAGGCATTTGTGGATTCCAATCACCATCCCATAAGTCCTAACACATATTTCATACATAAATAATCACCATAGATTAGTTAGAGATGCTAGACATGCCTCTTATAGTGAAACTCTTGAGAATCCCAACTTGCAGTGTTCTTGACCAATTTGGGGATTTAAATGGAAATTTATGGATCTTCAAGATTAATCCTTGTTAATACAAGTGTTTAGAAGTAGTAATCAACTCAAAATTACTCCAAAAACATTACCTTGGTTCATGGGAGGGAGGTGTTGGACGGATTCCCCTTGCTATGCAAGCCCTAGCTCAAAAGAAATGACTTAGCCCTCTCTCTACCCAGCCTTGGGGTTATTTAATGGGCTCCTATGTGCGCTGCCACGCACCTGGGCAAGTGGCAGCGCACACAAGGCAGAAACTCTCAAATATGCACGGCCGCGCATCTGGGCGACGATATGACACAGGTCCAGTAAAATGGCCATAACTTTCTGTATACATACCCAAATGACGAACAGTTTGATGCGTTGGAAACTAGACTCAAAGAGCTTTAAGTTTATAGGTAGATTATCTCCTAAGTCTTTATAGTTTGGTATCAGAATGCATTTGAAGTAGGATATTGTGTGAATTGGAACATCCTTTCCACTTAATGTATCCAACTTGTTCCACACAAGTTCTTGCTATTCACAAAACTCCTTAGTATGTTCTAAAACACCCTAAACATATGTTTTCATTCAAAATGATGTGATTCTATCCCATGGGTCTCCTTTAATACTCGAACACGTTATTCCCAAATACTGTTGGCGCACCTTAAAATCTTAAATCATTAGAAAATTTTTATGGGGCCTTACAATATCCTCAAGACTAGATTTACAGCTGTTACTTACCTCAATTCGAGAAAATCTCTACTCCGCAATGCCCTTGCCTCTCGAATAGGCCTCTGAGCGTCCCGAATCGAGACACAAGCAGTACAATACCATTAATATATGCTAAGGGAATCAATTCCACAAGAAAACTACTAAATTAGACTCAAAATCTGAAATCGGCCCAAACCCGGCCCCCGGGCCAACGTCTCAAAATCCGACAAAAGTAGCAAAACCCAAAAGCCCATTCACTCATGAGTCTAGTAATACCAAATTTACCAAAATCCGATAACAAAATTCACTTCAAAACCTCAAAATTCCATCTCAAGAACTCTTCCACATTTTTCTCAAATTTTCACTCCAAATCATAATTTAGATGATAACAATCAAGATATAATCATGGAATTTAACCAAAATCAAGTGAGAAACACTTACCCCAATAAACTCCCTAAACATCCCTTCAAATATCGCCTAAATCCGTGGTCTCTAGCTCAAAATATGAAAAAAGGTTCAAATCCTCGATTTTTAAATTTAAGACTGCTGCCTAGATTTCCTTCTTCGCGAACGCGACCGTCCTCTTGCGTTCGCGTAGACCAACTCAGACTGCCTCTCCGCTTTACTCTTCGCGAATGCGACAACTGCTTCACGAACACGACCCTCACCTCGCGAACGCGTAGACCAAGGACCTAGGGTCCCCAACAGCCTTACTCCTCTTCGCGAACGTGACACCACTCACGCGTTCGCAATGCACACACTACCCTACCCTTTGTGTTCGTGTCCTCACCTTCGCGAACGCGTAGAACAAAATTTCACCATCTCAGAAACACTCTTCGCGAACGCGATCCCCCTCTTGCGAACGCGTAAGAGGAAACCAACAACAACAAAAACCAATAGATCAACTATCTCTCAAAGGCCATAATCGGTCCGTTAACCACCCGAGACCCTCGGGACCTCAACCAAACATACCAACACGTCCCATAACATTGTACGAACTTAGTCGAACCTTTGAATCACTCAAAACAATATCAAAACACCAAATTACCCCCGGATTCAAGCATAAGAACTTCTAAACTTCCGAATTCCACCAACGATGCCGAAACCTACCAAATCACGTCCGAATGACCTCAAAATTTGCACACAAATCTGAAATGACGCCACGAACCTACTCCAACTTCTGAAAATCCAATCGACCCCGATATCAAAATTTCCACTGCCGGCGAAATTCGCCAAAATTCTAACATTCGCCAATTCAAGCCAAATTCCACTACGGACCTCCAAATCACATTCTGGACGTATTCCTAAGTTCAAAATCACCTAACGGAGCTAACAGAATCATCAAAATTCAAATTCTAGATCGTTTATACATAAGTCAATATCCGGTTAACATTTCTAACTTAAACTTCTACTTTAGAAACTAAGTGTCTCAATTCACTCTAAAACTACTTCGGACCCGAACTAACTAATCCGACATATCATAGTATAGCTGAAGAACATAAAAGAAGCAGAAATGGGGGAAACGGGGTTATAACTCTCGAAACGACCGGTCAGGTCGTTACAATAAATCATTTTATGTAATAAATAGAATTGTATTTAAGGTGAATGACTATATTTTAGAGAGATTTTAGGGTTTGTTACTTGCTGGATAAGTTATTTCTTACCTAAAATAGAGGGTATCTATTCCATTGTAATCCATCCCTGATCAGTAAGAATTCTCTCTTTACTTTTCTCTGCAATACTCTTGTTCTTCTTTTATTGTTTTATAACATGTTATCAGCATGAGACTCTAACCAATTGAGTAGAGGCATATGCTTTGGTCACCAGGAATTGGGATACGTGGATGATGTTCAACTTTTACATAATATTGAGCATAATAATTGACAATTGATTCATGAACTTCCTTGAGGAATAAATTCTGGATTTAATGTAAGTGTTTACCTTATTTTTCTCTTTTAAATTCTTGAAATCCTATAATTTGATTTTAAATACAAGCAAAGATAATAAATTTTGATTATAACTCTAATAGAGTTTGTACGAAATTATAACTACCCGAAGTGGTACTAATTTCTATGTCTTGCCATGAGCAAATTCATGTATGATTATGAGCACAAGAAGTGAAAACACGTTTCATTGAATTTGCTTCATTCTCGTTCTTTTAAGAGAATGTGGTAGCAATATGTAATAAGCCTGAAAGAAGATAAAATTATTACTGTGAAGGTATCAATGGATGTGGACATGACAATGGACGAAATTATAATCGTCATCATTGTGGTAATGAGAACAATAAGGATTCTCAAAATAATCGCTCACTCTGTGAAATTATTGTTTGTCATCGATTTGACGTGAGATTCATAAAACACATATAGATAACTATGGTTCATTCATGATGTAAATGTGATAATGTGTGATTTATGAATACATATTCATTCTTGGAAGAATATAAATGTGCTAGTGGTAGTGTATACCATAGTCACCTCTAGAATGAGGTTTGAGATGAAATAAAAAAATAATGTCATTATTATGACATGAATAGCCATTGGTCATGTATCTATTCTATGCCAAAATATTATGGTAATGTGATTATTACAAGGCAAAAGTAATAGAAACAACATATCTTGCCTATAATGATTTTGACCATGACCATAATGGTATAACTTTCTCCTTGAACGACATATTCATCATATGGATGTTGATGAATATGTAGTAGTACAAAATTAATTGAGAGCTCTGGAAGAGCCAATTATTACTATTTCGGAGGAATAAAATTAATTATCAATAAGACATTGTATTGTAGTAAGTCTCAAAGAAACTTATTGAGTTTCTAAAATATCCGCGAAAGCGGTTGGTTATATTGAGACTATATATAATGAAAAGATTTAATATCTTTTATTACTATAACTTGTAGCGGGGAATATGTATGTGAAAAGCGACCCGCTTTATTCTCCAATTTATACTACACAAATAAAAGAATGTCATAATAAAGTATAATGATATAAAAACCCATATCATAATAAACTTGGAGTCTATTGATAATTGCACACGTCATGGTCATGTAAACCTGAAATTTATCAATATTGATAATTTATCCAGTTGGCATAACTAGTTTAGCCATATCAATTTAAGTATGATGTGCAAATATAAAAGAGAATTCACGTGGGTAAATATTAAAGAATTAGAAAGTCCTTTACGGATTCTTTTATGTTATTTGTTCTCATTAATTAATAGACCAACTAAATTGGGATTGAATCCCATGAATGCTGAAAATATCAAAGGTGAATATGGGCCCATTCACCTGCCATGTATACCACATAAGATGCATTCATGAGATGGTCACATGTGCGATTATTATTAACCCGCAATATGATATTTGTGAGGTAACTTGCTCAATAATTTAATTTAGAGCATAATTTTCAGATTTTTTATTCAAGATAGTTTATCTTGATAAGTTGGTTTACTTCACAGTTGGTTGAGCAAAAGGATTTATTGAGTGCCTCCGCTTAATAGCTAAACTATTGCCTATGAGAACAAAGTTATATATATCAGTTTGATATAAGTTATATATGAAAGTATATTACATTCTCCTCTCACAAGTGGTTCACGGTCAGGAACCAAATAATTCTTCTTCTTATTATTGATGTAATCATAACGCACAAAGGTGGGTTTTCAAAGTTGAGGAAGCAAGTTAGTTTTTCTAACATGAGGGGGATACAGGATAAACAATTGAGAAAAAGTTACGTGGAATGAATTATCATTTGTACATCTAGATTCTCGAATAAGATAATATGAACTTGAAGTTCATAAAAAGATAATTCATCTACAATATATTGCAAAGCATGTCGGACGCATTTGCTGACCCAAAGAAGGTAACTATATTCTCACTAAAAATGCTACTATTAGATTAGGTCCTAGAAGGACAAAGTCTATGATACGCTTAAAGCGTATAGACAAATTAGTTTCAAATAAAATTCTTGATAAAGAAGATGAGCAAATTATCAAAATGATTATAATAAGGAGGCAAGTAATCTAGACGATCCCATGACATAATACTTCATAAAATCTCAGGAGAGGTTCAGGTACCTAAAAATATGAATGAAAAGATCCCTATGTTATGTCTTTAAGAAAATATGTTAGAACCGATATAAAATATTCGTCGACGACATCTATGATAGCGCTAAATATAGATGAGGATCTTAAGTATGTCGAATAAAAACACAAAAATATTGGCCAAATGAAAGAGACACAATTTGAATAGAATTGGTTTCATATGAAAGACATGTAGTTTTGGACATGCACTTCAAACACTCTAAAGTATAAAGTCAATGGTGTGCGTGCAATTATTTTCATGTATCTTATATGTTTGGCATGACATGAAAACTTGATATGCATCTAAAGTCTATTTATATGGCTTATTTGACTATACTTATATCACAATCCATGAATGATTTAAAATGCTTATAGCATATACAATTCTTGGAGAATTTCTTGCTCCCGAATTACCATATCCTAAGTGTAATTTGTGCACATATATATCTTGCTATAATTATATGCATGATAATATGATAGCAAGAGTGTTTACCCCGATGTGATGATTTTGAAATGATGATTCCAACAAGATCATATGAAGACAATACATTTCTATCAGGAATGATGATTTCAAAGTACAATATATTCATTTAAGTTAATATGTCTAATTTGTTTATCAAATCTCTACCAACAATCTTTTGAAGATGGTGCACAAGATTGGAATGTGAATGCTCAAAGATATGAATTAATTGTCTTATCAGGGGGAGTTAATAGACGTTGTACTCTTTTTTCCTTACAAGTTTTTATCCAACTGGGTTTTCCTTGCAAGGTTTTTAACGAGACAATCAAAAGACGTATTTCTAAACATGTGTACTCTTTTTCCTTCTCTAGAATTTTTTTCCCACTGAAATTTATTTTAGTTAAGGTTTTAACGAGGCACATTCTGTCGAATAGACATTCAAGGGGAAAATGTTATAAATAGAATTGTATTTAAGGTGAATGTCTATATTTTAGAGAGATTTTAGGGTTTGTTACTTGGTGGCTAAGTCACTTTTTCCCTATAAATAGAGGTGTTCTATTCCATTGTAATCCATCCCTGATCAATAAGAATTCTCTCTCTACTTTTCTCTACAATACTTTTCATCTTCTTTTATTGTTTTATAATACTTTCAATCTTTTGGTGTTTAATAAAATATTTTTTGCTGATGAAGCATTAGAAAATGACTTCTTCATTAAAAAAAAGATTTTGTAAATAAGGTTTCCTATTAAAATGATTCCAAGAAAGTAAGTAATTTTCTCCCTTATTTTTTGGAATTTAATTAATAAGCAAATCAATTTTTCTAATGAATTTTTAAAAACATTTATAATAATATCAACAATTTGGGATAGTGTTTCGGAAGAAAAACAATAGTTAAAGAATAATAATAATATTCTAAGTATTGGTTGGCACATATGATATGGATTAAAAATTAAAATAGTTATAAACGAAAATAACTTGTTTGTCCATAATTGAAGAAAGTCATCCTTTTCATTTCGCCTTAATTTCTTTCGACAACCAATCACTTAAAAATGATTGAAAATATTTTCTATCACATCCTAAGAAAACCTCAAAGGAAAAGTTGAAATGAGTAAAGAGGAACTCTTGTGTCGGGCTAAACTTGAAAATTCAGTTGGCGCAGGCAGTTTTAGGGTAAAAATAGTATGGGCTAACCAGTTTTCGGATTGGTAATTGAAAAATAGCCAACGTTTGCAAAGTGATTAAAAATAGCCACTATTTTACTACAACACGGAAAGTTCCAGCATAATATACTAGAGATTTGAGCACTTGTGTATGAACTTCCAGCATATTATGCTGGAACTCCAGCACACAGAAAGTTCCAGCATAATATACTAGAGATTTGAGCACTTGTGTATGAACTTCCAGCATATTATGCTGGAACTCCAGCACACAGAAAGTTCCAGCATAATATACTGGAGATTGGAGCACCTGTGTATGAACTTCCAACATATTATGCTAGAACTCTAGCACACGGAAAATTTCAGCATAATATACCGGAGATTGGAGCACTTGTGTATGAACTTCCAATATATTATGCTGCAAGTTCACATGTAAAAAATTCGAACTTCAGTATATTATGCTGGAATATTTTTCGAATTTTGAATTGTGTTTTTGTTCAGATGTATCTTTACATTAAAAGTAGCTAAATTTCTATTATTTTTAAAACTGTGGTTATTTTTCAATTACCACTTGTAAATCTAGATATTTTTGAATTTCACATGTTTTTAGGGGTGGAATAATAAGGGATCTTTACACAAATAGTCATCTCAATTTATAATTTATTTTTTCTAGTCAATATGCATAGATTTTATACTTATTATATATGGTTATACAGATTTATTATATACAGTTATACTTTCTTCTGAAAAAGTAGTCCATAGATGTATAATATATATATATTGACTACGAATATAAATATATTTGACCGAGCAGTAAAATGAACTAAAGCCCAAATAAGATAGCAGGCTCGAGAGGAAACCGTTGTCCATGGAAACCTTCTACGGGCCTCAGAAACATGTTTATATAAAGCCCACAGTTTTTCAGAAATTGTTGCATTCCTTAGAGGCTCAAGACCATAACTGATACCGAATGGCCGATGCGTTTGCAGCTCAAATTGATGGCGAAAGATCCACATCAATGGATCCATTCCGTTTTTAACTCCAATATTATGTCTTAAATTTTTTTAGATTCATTTTTTAACACTTACCGGTACTAGTGTTTCAAAAGGCTTTCTTAGGATGATTGCCCGGGGTTCGCCCCCAAGGGGCACTATCAAAATGCCCTAAGCTTACATGTGGGGCTTAGTTCTGTGGGACTTACGCCCCAAGCGTCCGACTGTGCGCCAGAAATACGTCTAACGCTCGGGGCTCGCCTAATAGTTCTTAGCGCAAATCATGTATCAAATTCCCTAATTAGTAATATTGACACTCAAAATTCTTCAACTAATAAATAATTAAAGTTCTATTCATCTACATAAATATGAAGATTGAGAATAACTCAAAATATGAGCCATAGCACTATATATTTTCTAATTCAGAACATCGAAGAGTCAATATCATTTGAATGACCAAAATTTATATCTCACTTATTATAAGTATTCATATTTTAATTCTATGTCTTTCAAAATTATCAAACTTTTATTATTTACTATTTGAAAGTAATTTTATATTTACTCATTAGGAGTAATATTTTAAATTATATTATCATAAAGTTTATTGATTATTAACTTTTAGAGTGGTAAACTATGTAGTTTACTAATATTTTTGAAATTATTATGAACTTTTAATCATTTGAAGGATAAGACATTATAGTTGATTTTATCTTATAGTAACTTTAACACTACTACATTGTTTGTATTTATAAAAAGATACTAAGATACTTTATGTTTGTGGGTTTTAACATTCATTTTAATTTTCTTAAACTTTTAATGTACTTTATATTTTTTTGTAGTCATTATATTATTTTATTACTTTATAAATTTAAAAATTAAAAGATCATGGAGCTTACGCCCCATATCTCAAAGCTTACGCTTCGCCCCATGTTAAGTAAGACGCCCTCCCTCACCCCCTCACCCTACAAACACTGCTAGTTACTACAATTATTGTTCACATTTGAAAAATAAATGGTTGTCACGATCCGAAATTCTCACATTCGGGACCATGATGGCGCCTAACATTTCACTTGCTAGGCAAGACAACGTTAGAATAATCTTAACCATTTTTAAATAAATTAAATTAAACGGAAGTCAATTACTGAAATAAAGTGAGGAAGACCATAACTACTGAACCATCAAAAACTATCCCTGAATTTGGTGTCACAAGTGCACGAACTACAAGAATAATACAAATAAAGGTATGAATAAAACTCAAGTTGTTTGAAAGATAATACACAGCTAAGATAAGATAGAAGGGGACTTTAGAACTACGGACGATGTGCAATTATACCTCAAGTCTCCTCTGGGTAGTTGAATCCGAGCAGGTCTATGGTACGCTGCTGGGACCAATTCCAAAATCTGCACAAGAAGTGCAGAGTGTAGTATGAGTACAACCGACCCCATGTACTCCGTAAGTGTCGAGCCTAACCTCGACGAAGTAGTGACGAGGCTCTCACAAGATACGTACGTAAATAACCTGTACAAGTATATACAAATGCGAAGCAACAATAACATAATAAATAACAATTTATAAATTTGGGAGGGAACATATGAAGAAGAATAATATAATAATTTCAGCAGGAGAAGTGTCACGTAGCAGCCAGTTAATTCATCAACAATAAAATGAGCAGTTAATAATATGAAAATGGCATGGCACTACCCTTTGTGCTTTTACTCTCATGCTTCCCATAAATTTATAAATAAATAAGATTGGCACGACAACACCCTTCGTGCTTTAACTCTCTTTTGGCACGACATCACCCTTCGTGCTTTAACTCTCTTTGAAAATGGCACGGTATCACCCTTTGTGCTTTTACACTCTTCCTTACCATGAAAATAATAATATAAATTTAGAAGAGTATTTAAATGAGGTGATATATACTTATCAATCAATTCAATATCAGAATACCGACATCACCTTCCAAAATATTCAACAATAATTAAACTAGCAATAATCTCATGAAAAATGATCAAATAAACAATAATAACTTAAGCAGGAATATCTTAATTAAATAGTCAATTATTCACAATAAATAAATTCCACCCGTATGCTTTAAATCAACCGCAATTCATAAGTACTCGTCACCTCACATATACGTTGTACCCGCACATTAAATTACGTAGCAAATAGAAAAAAAAGTTCTACTCCCTCAAGTCAAGGTTAACCACGAATAAACCTTTGCCTCGCGAATTGCTGTCTGAATCCCTCGAATCTAGTCACAAATAATTCAATATACTCAACACGAATTATAGAAATAAATTCTATATGAAAATACTAAAATTTCCAATTAAAATTTTCATATCTCGGAACCCGACAAAAGTTATAAAATATGAATGCCCATTCGACCATGAGTTCAACCATATAAATTTTACCAAATTCCGACATCAACTCGACCTTCAAATCCCCAAATCTTATTTTCAAATTTCTAAGTTCAAATCCTCGAATCTCACCTCAAAAACACGTAATCTAGTCGGAATAATCGATGATGATTCAATATTATTGACTAACAATGATCACAAGAGACTTACCTCAAGGTTTTCCGTAAATTCTCGCTCAACAATTGCCTCAACCCGTCTTGGAAATGTCCAAAATGACAAAAATGTCGGAACCCTATGTTTTTATAATATGTCCAGTGCTTTCACCCCTACGGACACTTAACTGCATCTGCGATTCCTCTTTTGTGGAGATTGTGGTCACTTATGCGGGCTGGCTCGCTTATGTGGACAAGAGTCCGCTTCTGCGACGAGGTTGTCCCTTCCCCTTTTCTGCTTCTGTGATGCGTGTTCCTCTTATGCGGTCGCGCATTTGTGACGCCCCATCCACTTTTGCGAGGCCAGATTCGCTTCTGCGAGCTCGCACCTACGGTCAAAAATCCGCAGGTGCGATTACACAAGAAGGTCAAAATTTCAGATTTTTCCTTAAATCCATATTTTGATCCGTTAATAATCCGAAATCCTTCCGAGGCCCCCAGGACCTCAACCAAATACACCAACAAGTCCTAAAAGATCATATGAACTTATTCAAAACCGCAAATCACATCAAACAACGTAAAAACCAAGAATCATACCCCAATTAAAGCTTAAGGAACTTAAGAATATTCAACTTCTACATTTGATGTCGAAACCTATCAATTCAAGTCCGCTTGACCTCAAATTTTGCACACAAGTTATAAATGACATAACAAACCTATTCAAATTTTCAGAATCGGATTCCGACCCTAATATCAAAAAGTCAACTCTCCGATCAAACTTTCAAGTTTAAATTTCTATTTTACCAATTTCAATGCCTAATTTAACTATGGATCTCCAAATAATTTTTCGTACACGCTCCTAAGTCAATTTAAGTGAGTTTTAAAGTACAAATTCTTGTTTTTATCAATTTTTCACATAAAAGCTTCTTGAAAAATTATACGGACTAAGCATGCAAGTCGAGGAAAGCTGAATGGGCTATTTGAGGTCTGAGAACACAGAAATGGGTATTAAATTTAAAGATGATCTTTAGAGTCATTACATTCTCCACCTCTAAAACAAACGTTCATCCTCAAATGGAATTAGAAAAAGTACCTGGGCTGCTGAAAATGTGTGGATATTTACTCCGCATGTTCGACTCAGACTCCCATGTAAATGCTTCTACCGGCTAACCTCTCCATTGTACTCAAACTTATGGATAACTCTTAGACTTCAACTGTCGGACCTACCAAGCTAGAATAGCTACTGGCTCCTCCTCATAAGTCAAATCCTTATCCAATTGGACTCAGCTGAAATCTAACACATGGGACGGATCACCATGATTTTTTCGGAGGATAAACACATGGAACACCAGATGAACTGCTGATAAACTAGGTGGTAGTGCAAGCTTTTAGGCTACTTCACCCACCCTTTCAAGAATTTCAAAGGTCCAATTGTATGGCCCTGTTAGAATTTCCTAATGATTTAAGATTTTAAAGTGTGCCAACGATATTTGAGGATAACGTATACGAGTATTAAAGGAGGCCGATGGGATAGGACCAAGTCACTTTTAAATGAAAATAAATGTTTAAGGTGTGTTGGAACATAATAAGGAGTTTTGTGAATGGTAAGAATTTGTGTGGAACAAGTTGGATACATTAAGTGAAAAGGATGTCTTAATTAGCACAAAACCCGATTTCAAACGAATAGAAATCCATCAATATGAATACTTAAGTGGTTATATACCTATCAAATTAAATACCTATGAGTCTAGTTTCTAACTCTTCAAACCGTTCGTTATTTGGACATTCCTACAAGAAGTTATGACCAAATTACCAAAGGCTGGCAGAGGAGTCTGTGGATGCGAAGCTTCCGAGGCCGCATCCGAAAGAAAGGCTGGTAGTGAAATGCTCCCATAGCATCCAGGTCCGCATCCGAGCTTCAACGAGGAGTGAAGTGGGGATGTGAAGCATCCAGGGCAGCATTCGTGCTTCAAAGAGGAGTGAAGTAGGGATGCGAAGCATCCAGGGCAGCATCGTAAACCTAGAAATCTGGGCCTATTAATACAATACAATTTCGGGGTTCATTTTCCCCATTTCATTTGGACAAAGTTTGGAGCTCTTATCCACTCTCTCAAGACAACCAACTCCCCTCTTCATCAAGGTAAGAAATCCCCATTATCTTGGTGAGAAATTCCATCATTCCTTGTAACGACCCGGCCGGTCGTTTCGGGAGTTATAGCCCTATTTTCCCCATTTCTATTTCCTTTATGCTCTTAAGCTATATTATGATATACTGGATTAGTTGGTTCGGGTCCGGAGTGGTCTCTGAGTGGAATGAGATACTTAGTCTCTTATTTAGAACCTTAAGTGGGAAAAGTCAAACGGATGTTGACCTATGTGTATACGATCTCAGATTTTAATTTTGATGGTTCAGTTAGCTCTGTTAGGTGATTTTGGACTTAGGAGTGCGTCCAAAATGTGATTTGGAGGTCCGTAGTAGAATTAGGCTTGAATTGGCGAAATTGGAAATTTGGCGATTTTTGGTCGGCAGTGAAAAATTCGATATTGGGGTTGGAATGGAATTTCGGAAGTTGGAGTAGGTTCGTAGTGTCATTTGTGATGTGTGTGAAAAATTTGAGGTCATTCAGACATGGTTTGGTTGGTTTCAGCATCGGTTGTCGAATTTGGAAATTTAGAAGTTCTTAGGCTTGAATCCGAGGGTAATGCGGTGTTTAGATATTTGTTTGAGTGATTCGAAGGGTCGACTAAGTTTTTATGTTGATATATGACTTGTAGGTATTTTTGGTTGAGGTCTCGAGGGCCTCGGGGTGATTCAGGGTGGTTAGGGGATTTGTCAAAGTTGGAAAAATATAGCTAAAGCTGCTGCTGCTATTCTTTTCGCACCTACGGAAGGGGGAGTCTCATGTGCGAGGTCGCAGGCGCGGAGGGAAGGTGTGCAGATGTGAAAAAAAGGAGGTTGTTCAGTTGTCGCAGAAGCGGAGTATGAGCGCGCAGGTGCGCTTTCGTAGGCGCGAGAATTTACTGCACAGATGCAAAAGCTGGGGAATTAAGTGGAGTTCGAGGATGCGATGCCTTGACCGCAGGTGCGGTCTCGCATGCGTGGAAAAAGAGCCAGTATGTGCGGAAACCTAGGTAGAAACCATAAATAGAACACTTTGCGAATTTGGCTCATTTCCATTATTTTCAAGTCGGTGTTTGGAGCTTTTGGAGTGATATTTGAAGGGTGATTCAAAGGCTATCTATGAGGTAAGTTGCTTGAGACCTAATACTCGTATATATGGTGATTTTTCGTTATTTAATCATGTAATTAGTGAAAATGAGGGGTTAGGGCTTGGGAGTTTTGGAGAAGTAATTTAAGGATTGAAGAACCAAATGATGTCGGATTTTGATGAATTTGGTATGGTTAGACTCGGGAGTGAATGTGCTTTCTAGTTTTGTATATTTTGTAGGATTTCCAGACATGAACCCGGGGGGCCGGGTTTGAGCCAATTTCGGGTTTTGGGCTAATTTGATAGTATTTCTTGTGGAATTAATTCCATTAGCACGTATTGATGGTATTGTACTGATTGTAAATAGATTCGGAGCATTTGGAGGCCGAGTCCAAAGGCAAGAGCATTGTGAGGTAGAGATTTGACCGGTTTGAGGTAAGTAACCATTGTAAATCTAGTCCTGAGGGTATAAAACCCCGAATTTCGCATCATTCTACTATTTTGAGGTGACGAAAATGCTAGATGACGGGCGTGTGGGCGTGCACTGTTGGGGATTGTGACTTGGTCCGTCCCGTAGCAACTATAAAGTTGCATATTTTGTGAAAAGTATATGATACTTATATGTTTTAGAAAGAGTTTCTATAAATTGGGCTGAATGCCATGATTGGGCCTTGTGCCAGTGCTGTTTGGATCCTTGTGGGCCTTTTCTTATTATCCTCTCATTGTTATCGATTGAAAATATATACTCAGTCATGGTTATATTTGTTTACTACATAATTCAGTTTTATTACTCTATTTTGATGCATATAAAATGTTGTTTTAGGTTGAGCACCCTGTTTTTAATGAAATGCCTGAGTGGCTTGAGAGGTTTATGACTGAGTGAGGCCGATGGACTGATTTGTGAGGATAAATATGGGATCGGGCTGCACGCCGCAATATGTTCAGATAATTATGGGATTGGGCTGCATGCCGCAACATGTTTGAATAATTATGGGATCGGGCTGCATGCCGCAACATGTTTGATATAGACCGAGGGCCTGAGTAATTTATGCAATGATTTGGCTTGATATAGCGCTTGGGCTGAAGGAGCTCCTCCGGAGTCTATACACACCCCAGTGAGCGCAAGTACCTACTGAGTGCGAGTGCCGAATGCTGAGTGACTGTGAGGCATGAGTGATTATGAGGTATGCCCGAGTGGCAAGAGTGTTAGTGAGGTATGCCCAAGTGGCAAGAGTGATTGTGAGGTATGTCCGAGTGGCACGAGTGAATTTGAGGTTTGCCCGAGGGGATGTTTATGATTTCATCATTTTTGCTCACCTTTGCATTGAGCCTTGTTTGAAAAACTGTTGGAAAAATATCTTTAAGTGATTTTTACTCGAACCGGGTTTAAACGAGATGATTTGATTCAAACACCGATTCTTAAAGCATGTTGTACTTTACTGTATTTTTGTGATATGAACTTGATATGCTTTATTGCTCGTCAGTACTGCCGAATCTTTATTTATTGTTGTTACTTACTGAGTTGGCGTACTCGCGTTACTCCATGCACCTTGTGTGCAGATCCAGGTGTAGATGGATACGGTAGCGGTTGTTGATTATTTTGGTTGCAGATTTTCTCAGGGATAGCAAGGTAGCTTCTTGGCGACCGCAGCCCCTGCTTTTCTCCCTCTTATCTTCCTTTAGTTGTATTTAGCTATTTTTCAGACTAGTGACACCCCGATGTCGGGCTTTTCTTTTCGCACTTTTATTTTGATTTGAACTCCTTTACGAAAGTTTTTATGTTAAATAACATTGAAATTATCTTTGAAATGAAAATATCGGTTTGTTTTGGAAATAAGTCGGCTTGCCTAGTCCCACGATAAGCGCCATCACGACAGGGGTTAGTTTGGGTCGTGATAGATTGGTATCAGAGCCTAGGTTACATAGGTCTCACTAGTCATGAGCGGGTTTAGTAAAGTCTTGTAGATCAGTACAGAGACGTCTGTACTTATCTTCGAGAGACTGCAGAACCTTTAGGAAACTCTACATTCTTGAATTCTTGTCGTGCGAATTTGTTGATTCTAGTAACTAAACATTTGTTGTTTCATTCTCTCACAGATGGTGAGGACTCGTGCTACCGGTCAGGAGGGCCAGCCACCAGCACCACCAGCCAGGTCCACAAGATGCCAAGGCTGTGGTAGAGGCCGTGGTAGGGGCAGAGGTGCAGCTCGTACTGCAGCCGGGGCAGTAGCTACAGATCCACTAGTTTTCCCAGATCAGGACCAGGCTCTAGTTGTTGATACAGCAGTTCAGGCACCACCTGTGCCTATTATTATTCCAGGCCTTCAGGAGGCCCTCACTTAGATTCTGACAGCGTGTACCGGCCTTGCTCAGGTGGTTTCTATCTCGACGGCCGCAACCACTTCTAAGGCCAGGGGAGGCACTCTGACTCCCATCGCTCGCATACCCGAGGAGGTTGTTCAGGGACTTCAAACATCGGAGGCACCACCAGCCCAGCCGGTTCCAGCTATATAGGATTATGTGGCTCATGCTATGCATGAGGATAATGAGCGTAGGTTGGAGAGGTTTGGGAGGCTCCAGCCACTACCTTTAAGTGGCATAGAGAGAGAGGATGCTCAGGATTTCTTGGACAGATGTCAGAGGATACTCTGTACCACTGGTATTTTGGAGACTTGTGGGGGTCCCATTTACTACTTTTTAGTTCTCTGGGGCTGCACTCAGATGGTGGGAGTGTAGGCATGTTGGCGCAGCACCCCTTACTTGTCAGCAGTTCTCCGTGGTCATTTTGGAGAAGTTCGTGCATTGATCCCGTAGAGAGGAGCTGCGCAGACAGTTTGAGCAGCTTCGCTAGGGTGATATATCTGTGACATAGTATGAGATACGGTTCTCTGAGCTGGCCCGTCATGCTATCTGGTTGGTTCCCACGGACAGGGAGAGGATCATGAGTTTTATTGATGGTCTCACTTATCAGCTACAGTTGTTCATGACCAGAGAAAGGGTTTCAGGTGCTACTTTTGATGAGGTTGTCGACATTGCTCGGCAGATTGAGATGGTCCGCGGTCAGGAGAGGGTTTAGAGGGAGGCCTAGAGGCCTGGTGGTCAGGGTGGATTCAGCGGTGCTCCTTTTGGGGGTTCAGCACAGTAGAGGTCATCATTTCAAACAGGGTCAGTTAACTCGGCTATTTCACCGTGGTGCATCATCCGGCCATTGTTCTCATCAGGGCCACTCATCACTTAGTGCCCTTCCAACTCAGAGTTCGTCCCGTGCTCCACTTGTTCAGGGCTCTTCCATACCAGGTTCTTCTACCAGTCATCCCGGTGCTAGGGGTTCCCTTCAGTTCCCACCACCAGCACCAGGGAGTTATTTTGAGTGTGGGGAGTTGGGCATATGCGGAGGCATTGTCCTCGACATCATGGAGGTCTATCTCAACAGAAGAGTCAGCCTCCGACTTCAGCACCCGTTACCTCACCACCTGCACAGTCAGCTCGGGGTGGAGGTTAGTCAGCTAGGGGTCGCCCTAGAGTGGGAGGCAGATCTGGGGGTGGCCATGCTCGTTTCTATACCCTCCCTGCCAGACCAGATGATATTGCTTCAGATGTTGTGATTATAGGTATTGTCTCAGTTTGTTATAGAGATGCCTCAATATTATTTGACCCTGGTTCCACGTATTCATATGTTTCCTCGCATTTCGCCTATTTTCTAGATTTTCCTCGTGAGTCTTTAGTTTCATCTTCTTATGTATCTACTCCTGTGGGAGATAGTATTGTTGTGGACCGTGTATATCGGTCATGTGTGGTGACTATTGGGGGTCTGGAGACCCAAGTGGACCTTTTGCTGCTCAGTATGGTTGACTTTGATGTGATATTGGGTATGGATTGGTTATCTCCATGTCATGATGTTCTAGATTGTCACGCTAAGACGGTGACATTGGCTATGCCGGGAATTCCGAGGGTTGAGTAGAGCAGTTCTATAGATTATGTACCAAGTAGGGTGATTTCATATTTGAAGGCTCGGTGTATGGTTGAGAAGGGTTCCCTATCTTATTTAGATTTTGTGAGGGATGTTAGTGCAGAGACTCCTATCATTGATTCTGTTCCGGTGGTACTCGATTTTCCGAATATGTTTCCTGCAGACCTGCCGGGCATACCGCCTGACAGGGATATTGACTTCGGTATTGATTTGGTGTCGGGCACTCAGCCCATTTCTATTCTACCATATCGTACGACACTGGCGGAGTTGAAGGAATTGAAAGAACAACTTCAGGAACTCCTTGATAAGGCATTTATTTGGACTAGTGTGTCACCTTAGGGTGCATCGGTTCTATTTGTGAAGAAGAAGGATGGTTCCATGAGAATGTGTATTGATTACAGGCAGTTGAACAAGGTCACATTCAAGAACAAGTATCCTTTGTCTCGTATTGATGATTTGTTTGACCAGCTTCGGGGAGCTACAATGTTCTCCAAAATTGATTTGAGGTCTGGTTGTCACCAACTGAAGATTCGGGATTCAGATATTCTTAAGACAACTTTCAGGACCCGATATGGCCATTATGAGTTCTTAGTGATGTCTTTTGGGCTGACCAATGCCCTAACATTGTTCATGCACTTGATGAATAGTGTATTTCAACCCTATCTGGACTCATTCGTTGTGGTATTCATTGAGGACATCCTGGTGCATTCTCGTACCTAGGAGAAACACGCTCAGTATTTGAAGATTGTATTACAGAGATTGAGGGAGGAGAAGCTTTATGCAAAGTTATCCAAATGTGAGTTTGGGCTTGGTTCAGTAGCATTCTTGGGGAACGTGATGTCCAGTGAGGGTATTCAGGTGGATCCGAACAAGATAGAGGCGATTCAGAGTTGGCCTAGACTGTCCTCAGCCACAGATATTAGGAGCTTTCTTGGTTTGGCGGGTTACTACCGTCGCTTTGTGGAGGGATTTTCATCTATTGCTTCGCCCTTGACCAGATTGACCCAAAAGGGTGCTCCATTCAGGTGATCGGATGAGTATGAGGAGAGCTTTCAGAAGCTCAAGACTTCTTTGACCTCAACTCCAGTGTTAGTTCTACCATCAGCTTCAGGTTCTTACACCCTGTATTGTGATGCCTCGAGGATAGGCATTGGTTGTGTTTTAATGCAGGAGGGTAGGGTGATTAATTATGCCTCGCGCCAGTTGAATACCCATGAGAAGAACTATTATGTCCATGATCTTGAGTTAGCAGCCATTGTTCACGCCTTAAAGATTTAGCGTTATTATTTGTATGGGGTTTATTGCGAGATCTATACTGATCACCGGAGTCTGCAACATCTATTCAAGCAGAAGGATCTTAATTTGCGTCAGCGAAGATGGTTGGAGCTTCTTAAGGACTATGATATCACTATCATGTACCATCCGGGGAAGGCGAATGTGGTAGCCGATGCTTTGAGTCGCCGGGTAGAGAGTTTGGGGAGTTTAGCATATCTTCCAGCAGTAGAGAGACCTTTGGCATTGTATTTTCAGGCATTAGCGGGCCAACTTGTCAGATTGGATATTTCGGAGCCTAGTCAGGTATTGGCTTACTCGGTCTCTAGGTCTTCTGTAACGACCCGACCGGTCGTTTTGAATATTTGCACTTTGCTTGGTTATTTAAGGTCATGAGTAGCTCCGTATGATATACTTTGACTTGTGTGAATCATCTGTTTTGGGTCACAGGTATTTCGGAATCGAATTGGAAGAAGGAATTTCATTGTCGAAGCTTTATATTAGGAGAGTTGACCAAAATTTGACTCTTTAGCATTTGACCTCGGATTGGAATTTTGATGGTTACTTTAGCTCCGTTAGGTAATTTTGGACTTAGGAGTGCATCCGGAATATGATTTGGAGGTCTGTGGTAGAATTAGGCTTGAATTGGCGAAATTGGAAATTTGGAGATTTCGGTCGGCAGTGGAAAATTTGATATCGGGGTCAGAATGCAATTCCGGAAGTTGGAGTAGGTTTGTAGTGGAATTTGTGATGAGTTTACAAAATTTTAGGTCATTCGAAAGTGTTTTGGTTGGTTTCGGCATCGGTTGCCGAATTTGGAAATTTAGAAGTTCTTAGGCTTGAATCCGAGGGTAATTTGATGATGTTTTGAGTGATTCGAAGGTTCGACTAAGTTGGTATATTGATATATGACTTGTTTGTATTTTTAGTTGAGGTCTCGATGGCCTCGGTGTGATTCTGGATGGTTAACGGATTTGTCGAAGCTGGAAAATACAGCTGAAGCTGCTGCTACTGCTATTTTTGCACCTGCGGAAGAAAGAGTCGTAGGTGCGAGGCCGCTGGGGTGCATGGGGAGTGCATAGGTGCGGGAAATGCTGGGCTAGGAAGGTTGCGCAGGTGCGAGTTGGAGGTTGCATTTGCGAACCCGCAGGTGCGAAACCTGGGGCGCAGATGCGGAAAGGGGGATGCTGGGTAGGCTTCACAAAAGCGGAGGAAACGTGCAGGTGCGCCTTTGCAGGCGCGGGGCTTTGGGACACAGATGCAGAAGCTGGGCTCCTAAGTGAGTTCCGCACCTGCGATGGATTTTTCCGTAGGTGCGGTGGCACAGAAGTGTGAAATTTTCCGCAGGTGCGAAAAACCTGGGCAAAAACCATAAATAGACCCCTTCGCAAATTTGGTTCATTTCCACCATTTTCAAGTTGGTGTTTGGAGCTTGTGGAGGGAATGTTGAAGGGTGATTCAAGGTCTATCAGTGAGGTAAGTTTCTTGAGATCTAATACTCGTATATATGGTGATTTTCCATTGTTTAATCATTGTAATTAGTAAAAATGAGGGGTTAGGACTTGGAATGCTTTGGAGAGCAATTTAAGGATTTGGAGGACCAAACAATGTCGTATTTTGATGAATTTGGTCTGGTTAGGTTCGTGAGTGAATGAGCTTTCTAGTTTTGTTAATTTTGTCGGATTTCGAGATGTGGGCCCGGGGGAAGGGTTTGAGCCAATTTCGGGTTTTGGTCTAATTTTGTAGCTTTTCTTGTGGAATTCATTCCATTAGCGTGTATTGATGGTATTGTACTGATTGTGAATAGATTTGGAGTATTTGGAGGCCGAGTCCAGAGTCAAGAGCATTGCGGGGTAGAGATTTTATTGGTGTGATATAAGTAACAATTGTAAATCTAGTCCTAAGGGTATGTAACCCCGGATTTCGTATCATTCTACTATTTTGAAGTGACGCACATGCTAGGTGACGAGCGTGTGGGTGTGCACTGTTGGAGATTGTGACTTGGTCCGTCCCGTAGCAACTGTAAAGTTGCATATTTTATGGAAATTATATGATACTTATATGTTTTAGAAAATATTTCTGTAAATTGGGCTGAATGCCATGTTTGGACCTTGCGCCAGTGCTGTTTGGACCCTTAGAGGATTTTTCTTACTATCCTCTCATTGTTTTCGATTAAAAATCTATACTCAGTCATGTTTATACTTGTTTACCGCATAACTCAGTTTTTGTGACTTTATTTTGATACATATAAATGTTTTGGGCCGAATGCCCTATTTTACTGAAATGCCCAAGTGTCTTGAGAGGTTTATGACTGAGTGAGGCCGAGGGGCTGATTTGTGAGGATATTTTTGGGATCGGGCTGCACGCCGCAGAATGTTGATATCATCTGAGGGCCTGATTTGGAGGATGAGTGTGGATTGGGGTTGCCCACCTGCAACATACTTTATTATTATAGCACGTGAGTTGTCCTTGCAGATTATAGCGCTTGTGCTGAAGGAGCCCCTCCGGAGTCTGTACACACCCCCAGTGAATGCAGGTAACTACTACCTAGTGGGCATGAATCTTTACATCTCTTAACCATAGAATTAGTTCATCCAACTACTACCATTTACCAATAATTTATCCCACTATCATTCTTAAACAATTCATAACTTCCAACATCACATACATGACCATCCATCCACACCCAACCAACAAAATTCCATCAAATAATCACCTTTCAATCTCTACAATGGTTATGTATTTAAATTGGGAACTTATGGATTCCAATCACCATACCATAAGTTCAAATACTTAATTCATACTCATATTCTCCTAATATATCCATAAATGTAAGTCTAAGTGTGTAGGATTACCTTTTGGAAGAAATCATGCAAAACCCTCTTTTGAGTTCTTGAAGAAATGTCTTGAAGATCTAGGTATTGTATGAGTAAATTTCATCAATACTAGTGTAGGAATGTCACGACCCAAACTAACCTATGTCGTGATGGCGCCTATCGAGGAACTAGGCAAGCCGACTCATTTCCAAAACAAACCGATATTTTCATTTCAAAGATAAGTTCAATGTTATTTAACATAAAAACCTTCATAAAGGAGTTCAAATGAAAATAAAAGTGCGAAAAGAAAAGCCCGACATCGGGGTGTCACTAGTCATGAGCATCTACTACCATTTGTCTGACAATATTAAGACTAACATAGTTTGGAAAATATCTAAATACAACTAAAGGAAGATAAGAGGTAGAAGAGAAGGGGCTGCGGTCGCCAAGAAACTACCTTGCTATCCCCGAGAAAATCTGCAACCAGAATAATCAACAACCGCTACTGTGTCCAGCTACACCTGGATCTGCACACAAGGTGCAGGGAGTAACGTGAGTAGGCCAACTCAGTAAGTAACAACAATAAATAAAGACTGAGCAGTAGTGACGAGCAATAAAGCATATTAAGTTCATATCACAAAACTTCAGTAAAGTACAATATGCTTTATGAATCAGTGTTTGAATTAAATCATCTCGTTTAAACCCGGTTCCAGTAAAAATCATTTAAAGATATTTTTCCAACAGTTTTTCAAACAAAGGCTCAATGCAAAGGTGAGCAAAAATGATGAAATCATAAATAGCCCCTCGGGCAAACCTCACAGTTACTCGTGCCACTCGGGCATACCTCACAAACACTCTTGCCACTCGGGCATACCTCGCAATAACTCTTGCCACTCGGGCATACCTCACAATCACTCTTGCCACTCGGGCATACCTCACAATCACTTATGCCTCCGAAGTCACTCAGCACTCGGCACTCGGCACTAATGGCCTAAACTATAAAATTTGTTATTAATGTTGTTCCCATTGGATGTTGTAATTGCATATTGAAGTTTCTTAGTGTAGTGGATCATTGTAGTATCATTAAGGAGTGAATTTCAGGTATGTTGTCTAAACTTATTTTCTAGAATTGAATCCCATGATATTCTTGTAAGTCTAGAGTTATTCTTTATAAATCAACTATTCTGAATAAGCTTTGTGTTGAAAGGTATATGTTCAAAATGTGTTCCGGATGCTCTTATCATCTGATGTTATCCTTCGGAAATGTGGTCAAAGTATGAGTTGGGTATAAAAACGTTATGACTCCAAGTAGTGTTTCAAGTGAAGTCTATTATGCCAAATTGTGTAAGAAGTCTCAATCAGCTTAAGACTCTTAATCGCTCATAGGTGTACTAAAAGTCGTGATTAGAGATCCTTTATTGTTGATAATCTATAAAGTTACTTGAAAGTGAAAGTAATGAGTTGGGGATATAAAATGTGCACACCGTGCCATGAATGAAAGTTATACTTGTGGCCAATAGCGCAATAAAATGAAATGATATGCGAAATATTATGAAATGAGCCTTGATTCAACTATTCCAAATTGACTCCGAAAATAGAATTATTCAAAAGCTTATGTACTCAAGTCATGTCCAAATGTGGTAGTTCTAACTAATGCTATGCTTGGTAGGTATTTCCAATATGTTATGAGTTCTTACATATTCATGAGTTGCAATTGTGTATTACCCTTTTTGGGGAGAGGTTTTTCAAGATTATTCTATAGGATGATGTTTATGGTGAAAATTCTTGAAGAAAAGAAATGAAAGTATGGAATATGATATACGGCCACAGTGCCATGAATGAAGAATAATATGTATGGCCAAGGGAGCCAATGAAATAAACATATGTAAGTAGTTGAAAATACTAATGAAGTGATATATGGTGTGAAAAGGTTATGAGATGAACGAATTCATATTTATGTTTCCAATGTGCTAAAGGATCGTACGCCCTCATAAGGAGAGGCTAAGGTGTTCCTAACTATTTTAAATGTCCTTAATGTTCTGTGATCACCTATGACAAGTACAAGTAAGTGATAGTATGTACATGAAATGGGGTCGTTTGCCAAACTGAGAATTATGAGGTGTTATATGTCCCAATGGATTCAATCATAGTATGTAGGCTTCTAAAATAATTCTTGTAAATGACTTCGATGTTAAGTCCCCAAGAATCATGAACATAGCTAATGACCTTAAGATGACAAGGGAGTATATAATGAAGTGGAAGAGAGATGTCATGTGCTTTTTGACGATAGAGGTTATGGAAAACGTATTTGGGCCATGTGCCATTGAAATTGACTTATTGATTTACCATACATGAGCTCATGTAGTGAGGTGTATTCCTCAATGATGAGCATGAATATGAATATGAAGTGTTCCAATGATCAGGGAACTTACGACCTCAAAAGTAGCGCTGGTCATGTCGCTTTGGGTTTATATATTTGGTCATGTGCATAATGATCCTCTATTTTTACTCAATTATGTTACACCCCCTCCCTTTGGGGAGAAAGTTTTGTACGGATTTAATGTGATCAAATTCTAATTCACATATGACGAAATCTTATGAACTTATATTCTTGTTAAGATCAAAGGTGTCGAAGGGTATGGTTTTAAAGGACATCTTTTGTACTAACTATTATCGTTTGAGAATCCAAATTGTGGAATTTTGGTTACACCTCTACCCGTATATATAGGGGTGAGGCGGCAGATCCACTTTGTGTAGGGATTGTAGTATTGTGGTTACACCTCCTCCCGCATATATTGGGGTGAGGCGGTAGGGCCGCTTTGTGTAGAGATTGTGGTTTTGTAATATACCTCCACCCGCATATATTGGGGTGAGGAGGTATGGACACTTTGTGTAGAGATTGTAGTATCGTGATGCACCTCCACCCACATATGTTGAGGCGAGGCAGCAGGGCTGCTTTGTGTGAAGGTGGTTATAGAGGATCCCCGACTTAATATCTATAAATTTTAATGGAAGCTCTTAATAAATTTTCTTGACGTTAATGGTTATCTAAGCCCTTTTACTGTTACCATGATTCATCATATTCATGTTGTATTTCCAAGCCCTTGAATAGGTGTATTTGTATTGTGTAAGTAAACACTGTGAACGATCTATGAAACAAACAGGTGTATTGTATAGGTGATACTATGAACGGTTTATGAAACACACAAGTGTATTGTATAGGTGATACTGTGAACAGTCTATGAGACACATAGGTGTATAATATTATATGTGAACACTAAGGACGGTCTATGAAATGTATATGTGTAAAATAAGGGAAGAAGGTGCCACTTTCATTGGCCTTGTTTGTAAATGTGTTACAATTACATTATATTATGTATTCCACGTATAGTTCATATGGCTCAGTTGATCCTAAAAGAGAATGATGCAAGTATAATAAGACTTGAAATGTGTTTCTATGGGATGTTTTGTAGTTTCTTGGTGTACTTTATTTGCCTCTTATTTGAGTTACCATATTTTCATATGTTGTTTTTACTGTCTTACATATGATTACTATTCCACATGTACTTACGTCCCTTTTGTCTGGGGCACTGCATCTTTTAATGGATACGGGTATACTTCTATAGGATGATATGGATATTTGATAGGGATCTTCTTCACTACTCAGCTTATGGTGAGCCCGCTACAGTTCTATAGGGTGTTTGGGTCTAGTTCGTTTTATGTATTTAGGTATCTATTGTCTCCATGTACCTTGTGGGTCATGTAATTAAGAATTTAAGTTTTGTCAATGTATTTATGTTCACAGTATTTACAGCTATTTATAAAGCTGTGTAACTATCATGAGAAAGAAATTATGGGCCATTGAGCCAAATGTATTCTATATGAAAGTAAAGATCTAAGTATTTTATGGTAAATCATGCATGAGTAATGGTGAGTGGTTAATGTAAATTAGGCTTGCTCGACTGGCTTTACTCGGTTGAGCGTCGGTCGCGCTCCCTGAGTTCGGGGCGTGACACACTTGGTATCAGAGCATGGTTTAGGAGTCCTAAGGTGTCATGGAGATGTGTCAGTAGAGTCCCTCTTATCGGTTTGTTTCCGGCCACACTTATAATAGGGAGGCTACAACGACATTTAGGAAATGTTTCTCTTCTTCTATCCCTGATCGTGCGTTAAGGTTCCAAGTTAATCGCGGAGTTTCCTTGTTAACATCAAGGAACGTTTTCTTATCATGCTACGAAATGAGAGAGACCTAAGGATCAAAGGAATGATGCACACAACATTTATAATGTGTGAGGTACCCAATTGTCCTCGTAATGGAGGAAGGAAAAGTCAAGGATACGACCAAGGTAAGCAGGGTCATATAGTCGCTCTCGATAGTCATGGTTGTTGTTTCCATGTATATGGTGCAATGTGGTGTTATTTATATGTTATTTAGGATTGATTTCTAAGATTATTTTCCAGGTGGATAGGCCCCAATTACAGGGGAGGCTCTTGCGAAAGTTCTGAAAATTTAGGGAGTTAGTCAAATTTTGGAGCTTTTGGTGTGTAGATGAAGATTTAAGTAACAATAGGTGTGTATGTCAGACTCTAACCCTCATTCGAGGACGAATGATCCTAAGCGGGGGAGAATGTAAGGCCCCGTTAGAACTTCCTAATGATTTAAGATTTTAAAGTGCGCCAACGATATTTGAGGATAACGTATTATAGTATTAAAGGAGACCTATAGGATAGGACCACACCACTTTTAAATTAATATATATGTTTAAGGTGTGTTGGAACATAATAAGGAGTTTGGTGAATGGTAAGAATTTGTGTTGAACAAGTTGGATACATTAAGTGAAAAGGATGTCTCAATTAGCACAAAACCCAACTTCAAACAAATATAAATCCCATAATATGAAGAATTAGGTGGTGATATATGTTTTAAATTAAATCCCTTTGAGTCTAGTTTCCAACGCTTCAAACCGTTCGTCATTTGGACATTCCTACAAGGCGTTATGACCAAATTACCAAAGGTTGGCAGAGGAGTCTGCGGATGCGAAGCATCCGAGGCCACGTCCGAAAGAAAGCCTAGCATTGAAATGCTTCTATAACATCCAGGTCCGCATCCGATCTTCAAAGAGGAGTCAAGTGGGGATGCGAAGCATCCAGGGTAGCATCTAAAACCCAAAAATCTAGGCCTATTAATACAATACAATTTCGGGGTTCATTTTCCCCATTTCATTTGGACGAAGTTTGGCGCTCTTCTCCACTCTCTCAAGACCACCAACTCCCCTCTTCTTCAAGGTAAGCAATCCCCATTATTTTGATGAGAAATTCTATCATTCCTACACCAATATTGATGAAATATACTCATAAAATACCTAAATCTTCAAGAAATTTCTTCAAGAACTCAAAGGAGGGTTTTGCAAGATTTCTTTTGTAATGACCCAACCGGTCATTTCGACTTTTAGAACCCCGTTCCCCAAAATAAAACTTCCCATATATCATTTATAACTTATGTACAAACTTTGAGGTCAATCGCACTTCATTTTATATGTTTCGACATCGAATGTAGAAGTTGGAAATTTTAAGTTTCATTAAGCTTGAATTGGAGCATAATTCGTGGTTTTAGCATCATTGTATGTGATTTGAGGTTTCAAATAAGTTCGTATGATGTTTTAGGACTTGTTGGTATATTTGGTTGAGGTCCCAAGGGCCTCGGGTGAGTTTCGGATAGTTAACGGATCAAAAGTTGGACTTAAAATAGCTGCTGCAATTTTTCCTTTCTTCTGGAAATTCTGGGTTGTGATTGAGCCCAAGATCGAGACCCAAGATCGAAGCCATGATCGAGGGTCATGATCGAAGACAAAGGCTCGAAGTCCATGATCGGAGCCACGATCGAGGCCGAGGATCGAGGTCATGACCGAAGACCCAGGCTCGAGGGCCATGATCGAGGTCGAGGATCGAGGTCATGATCTAAGACCCATGCTCGAGGGCCATGATCGAACTACGATCGAGACCGAGGATCGAAGTCATGATCGAGGTCTGCCTGGGCAGAATTATAAAGGAGAGCATTCGTCTCATTCTCCATTTTTAACAAATTGGAGCTTGAGCAGAGGCGATTTTTGATAGATTTTCAAGGAAAAGATATTGGGGTAAGTGATTCTAACTCGAATTTGGTCAATATACACGAATATTTCATTGTTTTCACCATTTAATTAGTGATTTGAGTTTGAAATTTGGGAAATTTTTAGAAATCTCATACAAACAAATTTTTGAGATTTTGGTATCGATTCGGAGTCGGATTTGAGTGAAACTGGTATGGTTGGATTTGCAATTGAATGGGTTGTCGGATTTCGTAACTTTCACCGGATTCCGAGATGTGAGCTCCACAGATGAATTTTTATTTAATTTCGGAATTTTTATTGAAAATGTAGTATTTTATTATGAAATTGATTCTATATTTTTGGTGACTGTATCGAATTATTTTTGATTACATTCGAGCCATTCAGAGTTGGATAATCGAGGAAAGGGTCTACTAGTAGATTAAATTAGAGCAAGACGAGGTAAGTCTCTTGTCTAATCTTGTGAGGGGGAAATTACCCCATAGGTAATTAAAGTAATAATTGTTGCTAATTGTGGGGGCTACGTACGTACGAGGTGATGAAAGTCTGTGCGTAGCTACTATTAATTCTAAAGTCTGGATAGTTTAGGACTCAAAGCATGAATTACTTGTGTAAATTGTATTTTTTATTTAATTAATATTATTTGATATATATATATATATATATATATATTGTGAATTGTTAGATAAAAATATTAAAGGATGAAAATCTCATATACTTGATTTTCTATTTAAATTAATTAATTGTTAAGAGAAATTGTTCTTCCTCCCGAATTTATCTTATAATAAATATACTCTCCTTTGGAGGTACATAAGAAAATGTCCTCCTTTCTTATGGATCGCGCCGTACGTCCCTCGACAGTGTACACGACACTCTAGATCGGGTCGTACGACCTCGGCAGAAATCGTGCCTAATAATAATAATTACACGATACTTTGATAGTTTATTGCAGCTTGTAAAGCTAATTGATAAATTGAAAATTTATTGGAATTGAAGGAATTTAATTAATATATTGAGAGTTGTTGCATTTGAAGGAATTTAATTATTTCTGGTGGTTAAAGAAAAATCATTGTAACTTCTATAAATCATGTTGATCTAGATATTGCTATTTTTATTTTATTTATTATTATTGACTCTTAGTGAGTGTCAAGTCGGCCATTTCGTCTCTACCATTTCGAGATTAGGCTTGATATTTACTGGGTACACGTTGTTTACGTACTCATGCTACACTTGCTGCACTTTTTATGCAGGATCTGAGGCATGTACTAGTGGAGGACCTATCATCGCACATCCACATTATCAAGAGGCGTAGTGGTGAGCTTCCTTTCTGAGCCGTTCTACAGCTATCGGTGCCTCTTCTTGTATTTTTATTCTGTCTATTTTTATTTCAGATAGTATTTGGAGTTTTGTATAATCTACTAGATGCTCATACACTTGTGACACCGGGTCTTGGCACACACATTGGTAGAATTTGGAATTGTATTATTTTCTTGAATTTAAGTTAATCAGTATCTTTTCTAATTTCTTTATATTCCTAGTAAAATAATAAAATTTCTTAGAAAAGTATTCTGCAAATAATCGATATATATTTAATTTATTTGTTGGCTTGCCTAGCTGTAGTGTTGGGCGCCATCACGACCTATAGGTTAAATTGGGTCGTGACATCTTCCAAAAGATAATCCTACACTCTTAGACATACATGTATGGATATATTATGAGAATATGAGTATGAATTAAGTATTGGAACTTATGGTATGGTGATTGGAAGCCATAATATCCCAATTTAAATACATAACTATTGTAGAGATTGAAAGGTGATTATTTGATGGAATTTTGTTGGTTGGGTGTGGATGAATGGTTATGTATATGATGTTGAAAGTTATGAATTGCTTAAGAATGATGGTGGAAAAAATGTCCTAAACTATGGAATTTGTTATTAATGTTGTTCCCATTAGATGTTGTTATAATAGATTGAAGTTTCTTAGTGTAGTGGATCATTGTAATATCATTAAAGGGCAGATTTCAGGTATGTTGGCTAAACTTCTTTCCTAGAATTGAATCTCAAAATGTTCTTGTAAGTCCTGAGTTATTCTTTATAAATCAACTATTCTGAATAAGCTTTGTGTTGAAAGGTATATGTTCAAAATGTGTTCCAGATGCTCTTATTATATGATGTTATCTTTTCGGAATGTGTTCAACGTATGAGTTGGGTATAAAAATGTTATGACTCCAAGTAGTGTTTCAAGTGAAGGCTATTATGCCAAATTGTGTAAGAAGTCTCAATCTGCTTAAGACTCTTAATCGCTCATAGGTGTACTAAAAGTCGTGATTAGAGATCCTTTATTGTCGATAATCTATAAAGATACTTGAAAGTGAAAGTAATGAGTTGGTGATATAAAATGTGGACATCGTGCCACGAATGAAAGCTATACTTGTGGCCAGTAGAGCTAATGAAATGAAATGATGTGCGAAATATTATGAGATGAACCTTGATTCAACTATTTCAAATTGACTCCGAAAATAGAATTATCCAAAAGCTTATGTACTCAAGTCATGTCCAAATGTGATTGTTGTAACTAATGCTATGCTTGATAGGTATTTCTAATATGTTGTGAGTTCTTACATATTCATGAGTTGAAATTGTATGTTACACTTTTTGGGGAGAGGTTTTTCAAGAGTATTCTATAGGATGATGTTTATGATGATAATCCTTGAAAGAAAAGAAATGAAAGTGTGGAATATGATATACGATCACAATGCCATGAATGAAGAATAATATGTTTGGCCAAGTGAGCCAATGAAATAAAGATGTGTAAGTAGTTGAAAATACTAATGAAGTGATATATGGTGTGAAAAGGTTATGATATGAACGTATTCGTATTTGTGTTTCCAATGTGCTATAACCTCCTACGCCCTCATGAGGAGAGTCTAAGGCATTCTTAAATATTTTAAATGTTCTTGATGTCCTATGATCACCCGTGGCAAGTACAAGTAAGTGATAGTATGAACATGAAATGTGGCCATTTGCCAAATTGAGAATTATGAGGTGTTATATGTTCCAATGGATTCAATCATAGTATGTATGCTTCTAAAATAATTCTTGTAAATAACTTCAATGTTAAGTCCCCAACAATCAATAACATAGATAATAACCTTAAGATGACAAGGGAATATATAATGAAGTGGAAGAGGGATGTCCTATGCTAAGTGACGATAAAGGTTATGGAAAACGTATTTGGGCCATGTGCCATTGAACTTGACTTATTGATTTACCATACATGTGATAATGTAGTGAGGTGTATTACTGCATGATGAGCATGAATATGAACATGAAGTGTTCCAATGATTAGGGAACTTACGACCTCAAAAGTAGTGTTGGTCATGTCACTTTGGGTTTATATATATGGCCATGTGCATAATGATTCTCTATTTTTACTCAATTATGTTTTACCCCCCTGGGGAGAAAGTTTTGTACTGATTCAATGTGATCAAATTCTAATTCACATATGGCGAAATCTTATGAACTTATATTTTTGTTAAGATCAAAGGTGCCAAAGGGTATGATTTGAAAGGAAATCTTTTGTACTAACTATTATCGTTTGAGAATCCAAATTGTGGTATTGTGGTTACACCTCTACCCCCATATATTGGGGTGAGGCGGCAAAGCCTCTTTGGGTAGGGATTATAGTAGTGTGATACACCTCCACCCGCATACATTGGGGTGAGGCGGTAGGACCGCTTTTTGTAGAGATTATGGTATTATGATACACTTTCACCCGCATATATTGGGGTGAGGCGGTAGGGACACTTTGTGTAGAGATTTCATATTGTGATTCACTTCCACCCGCATATATTGGGGTGAGGTGGCAGAACCGCATTGTGTAGGGATTATAGTATTGTGATACATCTCCACTCGCATATATTGGGGTGAGGAGGTAGGGTCGCTTTGTGTAGAGATTATGGTATTGTGATTCACTTCCACCCGCATATATTGGGTGAGGCGGCAGAGCCGCTTTGTGTAGGGATTATAGTACTGTGATACACTTCCGCCCGCATATATTGGGGTAAGGTGGTAGGGGCACTTTGTGTAGAGATTATGGTATTGTGATACACTTCCACCCGCATATATTGGGGTGTGGCGGTAGGGCCTCTTTGTGTAGAAAATTATGGTATTGTGATTCACTTCCACCCGCATATATTGGGTGAGGCAGTAGGGTCACTTTGTGTAGGGATTATAGTATTGTGATACACCTCCACCCACATATATTGGGGATGAGGCGGTAGGACCGCTTTGTGTAGAGCTTAATGGTGAACGGCCCGACTTCGTAAAATTAATTTACAACAATGCCGAGGCGAACGACCCATTCCATACGAGTAGAGAATCTACCTCGCTCGTAGAACTACATGTGAGTTGAGAAGACACGAATCTATAGCTCAACAATTATTTCACAGTTTTCCAAAATAAGAGGCTCAATCAATATTTCTTATTCTAACCTCAATACCAGTCTTAAATTAAGGAAATCAAGTACGTAGGGTAAATACAACATGATATGAATCTAAGTCTACCCGACATAAAATAAATATAGCTACGTACGAACTCTCGTCACCTCGTGCGTACGTATCTCCCCACAACAAGTACCACACAACAATTAATACACCTAAGGGGATAAATTCCCTCTTACAAGGTTAATCAAGACACTTACCTCGCTTCCAAGTTCACTATCCGGAGAACTCCTCTAATGACACCGATCAATCCGAAACTAATCAAAAGTCATATGAAATAATCAATATATGATGGTATTGTGATTCACTTCCACCCGCATATATTGGGTGAGGCAGTAGGGTCACTTTATGTAGGGAATAAAGTATTGTGATACACCTCCACCCACATATATTGGGGATGAGGCGGTAGGACCGCTTTGTGTAGAGATTATGGTATTGTGATTCACTTCCACCCGCATATATTGGTTGAGGCGACAGAGCCTCTTTGTGTAGGGATTATAGTATTGTGATACACCTCCACCCGCATATATTGGGGTGAGGCGGTAGGGTCTCTTTATGTAGATATTATGGTATTGTGATACACTTCCACCCGCATATATTGGGGTGAGGCGGTAGGACCGCCTTGTGTAGAGATTATGGTATTGGGATTCACTTTTACCCGCATATATTAGGGTGAAGCGGTAGGGCCGCTTTGTTTAGAGATTATGGAATTGTGATTCATTTCCACCCGCATATATTGGGTGAGGAAGTAGGGTCGCTTTGTGTAGGGGTTATAATATTGTGATACACCTCCACTCGCATATATTGGGGTAAGGCGGTAGGACCGCTTTCTGTAGAGATTATTGTATTATGATTCACTTCCACCCATATATATTGGCTGAGGTGGCAAAGCCTCTTTGTGTAGGGATTATAGTATTGTGATACACCTCCACCAGCATAGTGGTGAGGCTGTAGGGCCTCTTTGTGTAGATATTATGGTATTGTGATACACTTCCACCCGCATATATTGGGGTGAGGCGGTAGGGCCTCTTTGTGTAGAGATTAAGGTATTGTGATTCACTTCCACCCGCATATATTGGGGTGAGGCGGTAGGGCCGCTTTGTGTAGAGATTATGGTATTGTGATTCACTTCATCCCGCATATATTGGGTGAGGCAGTAGGGTCGCTTTGTTGGATTATAGTATTGTGATACACCTCCACCCGCATATATTGGGGTGAGGAAGTAGGACTGCTTTGGGTAGAGATCATGGTATTGTGATTCACTTCCACCCGCATATATTGGCTGAGGCGGAAGAGCCTCTTTATGTAGGGATTATAGTATTGTGATACACTTCCACCCGCATATATTGGCTGAGGCGGAAGAGCCTCTTTATGTAGGGATTATAGTATTGTGATACACCTCCACCCGCATATATTGGGGTAAAGAGGTAGGTTCGTTTTGTGTAGAGATTATGGTATTGTGATTCACTTCCACCCACATATATTAGGGTGAGGCGGTAGGGCCGCTTTATGTAGAGATTGTGGTATTGTGATACACCTCTACCCGCATATATTGGGGTGAGGCGGTAGGGCATCTTTTTGTAGAGATTGTAGTATCGTGATACGCCTCCACCCGCATATGTTGGGGCGAGGCGGCAGGGCTTCTTTGTGTGAAGTTGGTTATAGGGGATCCCTGACTTAATATCTATAAATTTTAATGGAAGCTCTTAATAAATTTTCTTGACGTTAATGTCTATCTAAGACATTTTACTGTTATCATGATTCATCATATTCATGTTATATTTTTAAGCCCTTGAATAGGTGTATTTGTATTGTGTAAGTAAACACTGTGAATGGTCTATGAAACACACATGTGCATTGTATAGGTGATACTGTGAACAGTCTATGAAACACACAGGTGTATTGTATAGGTGATAATGTGAACAGTCTACGAGACACATAGGTGTATAATATGATATGTGAACTCTAAGGACGGTCTATGAAATGTATATGTGTAAAATAAGGGAGTAAGGTACCACTTTCATTGTCCTTGTTTGTACCTGTTGTTATAATTACATTATATTATGTATTCCACGTATAGTTCTTATGGCCCAGTTGATCCTAAAAGAAGTTTAGAATGATGCAAGTATAGTAAGACTTGAAATGTGATTCTATGGGATGTTTTGTAGTTTCTTGATGTACTTTATTTGCCTCTTGTTTGAGTTACCGTATTTTCATATGTTGTTTTGACTGCCTTACATATGAGTACTATACGTCCCTTTTGTCGGGGGCACTGCATCATTTAATAGATGCAGATATACTTCTACAAGATGACATGGATCTTTGATAGGGATCTTCTTCATTACTCAGCTTATGGTAAGCCCGCTACAATTCTAGTGGATATTTGGGTGTAGTTCATTTTATGTATTTAGGTATCTATTGTCATAGAAGCTCCATATACAATGTGTCTCATGTAATTAAGAATTTGAGTTTTGTCATGTATTTATGTTCACAATATTTACAGCTATTTATAAAGTTGTGTAACCATCATGAGAAAGAAATTATGGGCCATTGAGCCAAACGTATTTAATATGAAAGTCAAGATCTAATTATGTTATGGTAAATCATGCATGAGTAATGATGAGAGGTTAATGTAAATTAGGCTTGCTCGACTGGGTTTACTCGGTTGAGCGCCGGTCGTGCTCCCTGAGTTCGGGGCGTGACACCAATATACCTAGGACTCAACTTGCCCTTCTTTCCAAACCTCATTACACCCTTCATAGGTAAAACCCAGAGGAATACTCTTTCTCCAACCATGAATGCAACATCACGATACGGTTGACATAACTCTTTTGCCTAGACTGAGCTGTGTGAAATCGACCCTGAACAATTTTGACCTTATCTAAGGCATTCTGTACCAAATCGGTACCCAACAACTGAGGCTCTCCTGGTTCAAACCAGCCAACTGGAGAACAACATCGCCTCCAGTATAATGCTTCATATAGAGCCTTATGGATGCTCGACTGGTAGTTGTTATTATAGGCAAACTCTGCAAGTGGCAAGAACTGATCCCATGAACCTCCAAAGTCTATAACACAAGCGCAAAGAATATCTTCCAATATCTGAATAGTGCGCTCTGACTGTTTGTCTCTCTATGGGTGAAAAACTGTACTCAACTCAACCCCCGTGCCTAACTCATGTTGTACAACCCTCCAGAAGTGTGAGGTGAACTGCGCACCTCGATCTGAAATAATAGACACGGGCACACCATGAAGGCGGACAATCTGGCGGATGTAAATCCCAGCTAACCACTTTGAAGAATATGTAACTGCTATTGGAATGAAATGTGCTGACTTGGTCAACTTCTCCACAATAACCCTTACTGCGTCGAAATTTCTCTGAGTCCGTGGAAACCCAACAATAAAATCCATAGTGATACGCTCCCACTTCCACTCGGGAATTTCTAACTTTTGAAGCAAACCACCAGGTCTGTGATGCTCGTACTTGACCTACTGACAATTTAAACACCGTGCTATATTTACAACTATATCCTTCTTCATTCTCCTCCACCAATAATGTTTCCATAAATCTTGATATATTTTGGCGGCACCTGGATGAATAGAATACCGAGAACTGTGGGCCTATGCAAGAACTAATTCACGAAGCCCATCCATATTAGGCACACAAATACGACCCTACATCCACAGAACTCCATCCTCCTCCACAACAACATGTTTGGTATCACCGTGTCGCACCGTGCCTTTAAGGACAAGCAAATGAGGATCATCATATTATCCCTCTCTGATACACTCGTACAAGGAAGACCGAGAGACTGTGAAAGCTATAACCCAAGTGGGCTCTGAAATATCTAACCTCACGAACTGATTAGCCAAAGTTTATCAACAGCTAACAGCCTCTTAACAAACAGAATATAGGCAAGGCTACCCATACTCACAACCTTTCTACTCAAAGCATCGGCCACCATATTGGCCTTTCCGGGGTGATACAAAATGATGATATCATAGTCTTTCAACAGCTCCAACCATCTTCTCTGCCTTAAATTGAGATCTTTTTGTTTAAACAGATATTGTAGGCTACGATGATCAGTAAATACCTCACACGAGACACCGTAAAGGTAATGCCTCCAAATCTTCAGCGCATGAACAATGACTGCCAATTCTAAGTCATGAACAGGATAATTCTTCTCGTAAACTTTCAACTACCGCGACGCATATGCAATCACTCTGCCATCTTGCATTAATATTGTACCAAGCCCAATGCGAGATGCATCACAATACACCGTATAAGATACTGAACCTGTGGATAATACCAACATTGGCTCTGTAGTCAAAGTAGTCTTGAGCTTCTGAAATCTCAACTCACACTCGTCTATCCATCTGAATGGGGCACCCTTATGGGTCAATTTGGTCAGTGAGGATGCTATGGATGAAAACCCCTCCACAAATCGACGATAATAACCTGCCAAACCCAGGAAACTCCAGATCTCTATAGCTGAAGTAGGTCTAGGCCAATTCTGAACTGCCTCAATCTTCTTAGGTTCCACTTTTATGCCTTCTGCCATACAACATGCCCCAAAAAGGCAACTAAGTCTAACCAAAATTCACATTTCAAAAATTCTGCATATAACTGATTATTCTTCAAAGTCTGAAGCACAATCTGAAGATGCTGCTCATGCTCCTCTCGACTGCTGGAGTAAATCAAGATATCATCAATGAATACCACCACAAACGAATCCAAATAGGGCTTAAATACCTGGTTCATCAAATCCATAAATCTTGTTGGGGCATTTGTTAGCCCAAATGACATCACTAGGAATTTCGTATGTCCAAACCGATTCCGAAAAGTTGTCTTAGGGACATCAGATGCCCTAATCTTCAGCTGATGGTAACTAGACCTCAAATCGATCTTTGAAAATACCTTGTCACCCTGAAGCTGATCGAATAAGTCATCAACTCTTGGCAATGGATACTTGTTATTGATAATAGCCTAGTTCAACTTCCGATAATCTATAAACATCCGCATTGAACCATCTTTCTTCTTTACAAATAACACTGGTGCACCCTAGGGCGAGACGCTGGGTCTAATGAATCCCTAGTCAAGCAAGTCTTGTAAATGCTCCTTCAATTCCTTTAACTCTACTAGGGCCATATGGTATGGTGGATTAGAAATGGGTTGGGTACCCAGAGCCAAATCAATACAGAAGTCAATATCTATGTCGGGTGGCATACCCGGCAAATTCGCTCATTTTATAAGAAATTCCTATATGATTTCTAATCGGGACAAGAAATACATCTGGAAACTCACGGACAACTGGGACTGAATCCATAGAAGGAACAACCGCACTATAATCGCGAATATGAGCCAAATAAGCTAGACAACCCTTTTTGACCATATGTCGAGCCTTCATATAAGAGATAATCCTGCTGGTAGAATGACCAGGAATCCCTTTCCATTCTAATTGAGGTAACCCCGGTATGGCTAAGGTCACTGTTTCAGCATGATAATTCAATATAGCATGATAAGGTGACAGCCAATACTTTCCCAATATAACATCAAAATCCACCATATCAAGAAGTAGAAGATCCACGCTGGTCTCAAGACTCCCAATAGTAACCACACACGAATGATAGATATGATCTACCAAAATAGAATCTCCCACCGATGTGGACATATACACAGAAGCACTCAGAGAATCACGAGGCACAACCAGATATGAAGCAAAGTAGGAGGGCACGTAGGAATAAGCAGATCCTGGATCAAATAGAGCTGAAGCATCACCATGGCAAACTAGAACAATACTTGTGATCATGGCATCGGATGACTCGACCTCAGGCCTAGCTGGAAAAGAATAAAATCGGGGTTGGGCCCCACCACTTTGAATCACGTCCCTGGGATGACCTCTAACTGCTGGTCTCCACCTCTAACGAACTGACCTCTACCTCTAGATGTCTGACCCCTGCCCCTCGCTAGCGGGGAGGGTGTCAGAACAGTTGGTGCTGTAATCATAGCACGAGAACCCTGCTGCTGCATGCTTCCCTGAGACTTGGGGCAAAATCTAGCAATGTGCCTCGGATCACCACAAGTATAACAGGATCTCAGTTGTTGTGACTGTTGACCCTGGAACTGGCCATGTCATCCTGGATAACCAATCTGATGACTCTAGATCGGAGGTACACTAATAGGAGCTGGTGGTGCAATTTAAGCTATCTGGTCGGAATGAGACATATGAGAGTCACGACTACGTGAAACATTGTGGGATGCTTGGAGCGCTGAATGAAGCGGCTTGGGAGGATGGCCTTTACTAAAATTACACTTGCCTCTAGTCGAGGCACCACTAAACCCACCAAACTGACGAGGCCTCTTATCAGATCCCTGCATTCTCTCCTGTGCAAGAACCATCTCGATCCTCCTAGCAACATTAGCAGTCGCCCGAAAGGAAATCTCACTTTCGGTCTCCTTGGCCATATGAAGCCTGATAGGGTGAGTAAGTCCATAAATAAACCTCCTCACTCTCTCTGCCTCAATAGGAAGTAAAGGGATATCATGACGGGCTAGATCCACAAAACGGGTCTTCTACTGAGTAACAGTCATACTGCCCTGCTAGAGACGCTCAAATTACCTGCGGTAATCCTCTCTCAATGTGATAGGAAGGAACTTCTCTTTAAATAGCCGTGAGAACTGCTCCCAAGTCAATGCACGCAACCCAACTGGTCTGGTCAACATATAATCTCTGCACCACCTCTTGGCAGAACCCGTCATCTGAAATACAGTAAAATTGACCCAATTGGTCTCAACTATACCCATATGCTGCAACACCTCATGGCAGTGGTCAAGATAATCATATGGGTCCTCAGAAGGTGTACCACTAAAGTGAACTACAAAGATCTTAGCAAACTTGTCCAACCTCAATAAAGCCTCAAAAGACATGGTGGGCCTATCACCGTCATGTGCCGCAACAACTGGCACAGCTGCTGGAGCCTGATACTGGGGAGCCATCTGCTCCGGAGTGGGAGTAGTGGGAGTCTGTGCACCTCCCCCATCCTATGAGATGGATGGTGCTATTGGAAATGTACCATTCTGGGCCACGCCCTCCATAAGACTCACCAAATGGACTAGAGCATCCTGAAGCACTGGAGTAGCTATGAATCCTTCCGGGAGCTGCTCGAGCTCTTGCTGGAGCTCTGCCTCGGCCCCTAGTCGTAGTTTCCACCTGGGGCTCTGTTCCCTGTATGTCGGTAGATGTATTACGTGTTCTAACCATCTGCGAGAGAATAAGAATAGAATGGTTCAATGATCGGAGATAGAATAGAATCGCACGACAGAATAAGAAAGAAGTGATATTGTTCCTAAACTTCATAGCCTCTCAAAGATAAGTACAGATGTCTCCGTACTGATCCTTCAGACTCTACTAAGTTTGCTCGTGACTCGTGAGACCTAAGAAAACCTAGTGCTCTCATACCAACTTGTCACGATCTAACATTCCTACCTTCGGGACCATGATGGAGCCTAACATTTCACTTGTTAAGCAAGCCAACGTTAGAATAATCTTAACCATTTTTAAATAAATTAAATTAAATGGAAGTCAATTACTGAAATAAAGTGTGGAATGCCATAACTACCGAATCATCAAAATACATCACCGAATTTGGTGTTACAAGTGCACGAGCGACTAGAATAATACAAATAAATGTCTGAATAAAACTCAAGATGTTTGAAAAATAATACACAGCTAAGATAAGATAGAAGGGGACTTCAGAACTGCGGACCCTGTGGAGTTATACCTCAAGTCTCCTTTAGGTAGCTGTATCTGAGAAGGTCTATGGTACGCTGCTAGGACCAACACCAAAATTTGCACAAGAAGTGTAGAGTGTAGCATAAGTACAACCGCCCCTATGTACTCCGTAAGTGTCAAGCCTAACCTCGACGAAGTAGTGACGAGGCTATGACAAGACACGTACGTAAACAACCTGTACAAGTATATACAAATACGAAGCAACAATAATACAATAAATAACAATTTATAAATTTGGAAGGGAACATGCGAATGGGAATAATATAATAATTTCAGCAGGAGAAGCATCACGTAGCAGCCATTTAATTCATCAACAATAAAATGAGCAGTTAATAGTATGAAAATGGCACGACACCACCCTTCGTGCTTTTTCACTCATTCTTACCATAAATTTATAAATAAATAAGATTGGCACGGCATCACCCTTCGTGCTTTAACTCTCTTCTGGCACGACATCACCCTTCGTGCGTTAACTCTCTTTGAAAATGGCACAACATCACCCTTCGTACTTTTACACTCTTTATCACCACGGCAAGGATAATATAAATAATATAAATGGCACGGCATCACCCTTTGTGCTTTTACACTCTTCCTTACCATGAAAATAATAATATAAATTTGGAAGAGTATTTAAATGCGGTGATATATACTTATTAATCAATTCAATACCATAATACCGACCTCACCTTCCAAAATATTCAACAATAATTAAACTAGCAATAATCTCATGAACAATTATCAAATAAATAAAAATAACTTAAGCAGGAATATCTTAATTAAACAGTCAATTATTCACAATAAACAAATTCCACCTGCATGCTTTGACTCAACCACAACGCATAAGTACTCGTCACCTCGCATATACATTGTACTCGCACATTAAATCACGTAGCAAATAGACAAATAAGTCTTACTCCCTCAAGTCAAGGTTAACCACGACAATTACCTCGATTTACAACCAACTCAAGATTCCAATAAACCTTTACCTCGCGAATTGGTGTCTGAATGCCTCGAATCTAGTCACAAATAACTCAATATACTCAACACGAATTATAGAAATCAATTCCATATGAAAATACTAAATTTTCCAATTAAAATCCGAAATTTAACTCAACATCACTCATGAGGCCCATATCTCGGAACTCGACAAAAGTTAAAAAATATTAACGCCAATTCGACCACGAGTCCAACCATACAAATTTTACCAAATTCTGACATCAACTCGACCTTCAAATCCCCAAATCTTATTTTCAAATTCCTAGGCCCAAATCCTCGAATTTCACCTCAAAAACACGTAATCTAGTCGGAATAATCAATGATAATTCAATATTATTGACTAACAATGATCACAAGGGACTTACCTCAAGTTTTCTCGTGAATTCTCGCTCAAATATTGTCACGACCCAAAATCTCACCTGTCGTGATGGAGCCTATCTCGATACTAGGCAAGCCGACAACCTCAATAAAACACAATTTCTTTTAAGTTTAAAAATATAATATTTAAGGTCAACACAAAACTTTTATTAATACCGACATAAAACACTCTCAAAACCCGGTGACACTAAGTACATAAGCATCTTAATGATAACATAGTTTGACAGATAGAACACTATCTGGAAATATAGAACAATACAAATAATTGAATGGAAAGAGAGTCAAGGTCTCCGGACACCAAACAACCACCTCGATAGTCTTCGCAGATAAAGTGTAACGACCCTACCGGTCATTTTGAATATTTGCACTTCACTCGATTGTTTAAGGGCATAAGTAGCTTCGTATGATGTACTTTGACTTGTGTGAATCGTCGGTTTTCGTTTGCAGGTATTTCGAAACATAATTGGAAGAAAGAATTTTATTGTTGAAAATTTTAAATTGGGAGAGTTGACCAAATTTGACTTTTTAGCATCTCACCTAGGATTGGAATTTTGATTGTTCTATTAACTTCGTTAGGTGATTTTGGACTTAGGAGCGCATACGGAATGTGATTTGGAGGTACGGAGTGGAATTAGGCTTGATTTGGCGAAAGTTAAAAATTTGGCAATTTCAGCCAGCAGTGGAAAATTTAATATCAGGGTCGGAATGGTATTTCGGAAGTTAGAGTGGGTTCGTAGTGTCATTTGTGACGTGTGCGCAAAATTTGAGGTCATTCGGACGTGATTTGGTTGGTTTCGGCATCGGTGTGCCGAATTTGGAAATTTGGTGGATTTGGTTTTTGATTTCGTTTTGAGTGTTTTGAAGGCTCGACTTAGTTCATATATTGATATGCGATTCGTTAGTATTATTGGTTAAGGTCTCTAGGGCCTCGGGTGTGTTTCGGATGGTTAGCGGATTGGTTTTTGGTGTTGGTGAGTTGCTGAACATCTGCTGGTGTGAGTTTTCTGGTGTTTTTGCACCTGCAAAAAAGGGAGCCGCAGGTGCGAGAGTCGTAGATGCGAAAGGTGGTCGTAGAAGTGGAATTTTGGAAGCTGGGGATCGAGCGCAAGTGCGCAAGCTTGGCCGCACATGCAAGCCCAGGTGCGAGGAATAAGGCGCATGAGCAGAGTCTGGCCGTTTATGTGACTTGCACAGGTGCGTTTGTTTGGACCACAGCTGCGGTCGCGCGGGTACAAGTAAAAGGCCGCAGGTACGAAAAACTTGGGCAAAAACCATAAATAGAACCCTTTACGAATTTGGTTCATTTCCACCATTTTCAATGTGGTTTTTGGAGCTTTTGGGGTGATTTTGGAAGGGTGATTCAAGGACTATCAGTGAGGTAAGTTGCTTGAACCCTAATACTCGTATATATGGTGATTTCCCGTTGTTTAATCGTGTAATTAGTGAAAATGAGGGGTTAGGGCTTGGGAATTGTGGAGAAGTAATTTAAGGATTTGAAGGACCAAACGATATCAGATTTTGATTAATTTGGTATGGTTAGACTCGTGAGTGAATGTGCTTTCTTGTTTTGTAAATTTTGTCGGTTTTCGAGACATGGGCCCAGGGGTCGGGTTTGAGCCAATTTCGGGTTTTGGTCTAATATTTGTAGCTTTTCTTGTAGAATTCATTCCATTAGCGTTTATTGATGGTATTGTACTGATTGTGAATAGATTCGGAGCATTTAGAGGCCGAGTCGAGAGACAAGAGCATCGCAAAGTAGGGATTTGATCGGTTTGAGGTAAGTAACGATTGTATATCTCGTCCTGAGGTTATGAAACCCCCAATTTTTATATCATTCTACTATTTTGAGGTGATGCACATGCTAGGTGACGGGCCTGTGGGCGTGCACTGTTTGGGATTGTGACTTGGTCCGTCCCGTAGCAACTGTAAAGTTGCATATTTTGTGAAATTATATGATACTTATATGTTTTAGAAAGAGTTTCTGTAAATTGGGCCGAATGCCATGTTTGGGCTTTGTGACAGTGTTATTTGGACCCTTATGGGGCTTTTCTTACTATCCTTTCACTGTTTTCGATTGAAAATCTATACTCAGTCATGATTATACTTGTTTACTGCATAACTCAATTTTATGACTCTATTTTAATGCATATAAATATTGTTTTGGGCCGAATGCCCTATTTTTACTGAAATGCCCGAGTAGCTTCAGAGGTTTATGACTGAGTGAGGCCGAGGGCCTGATTTGTGAGGATATTTATCTGATCGGGTTGCAGATCGCAGCATGTTTGATATAGGCCGAGGGCCTGAGTGATTTATGCCATGATTTGGCTTGATATAGTTCTTGGGCTGAAGGATCCCCTCCGGAGTTTATACACACCCCGAGTGAGCGCAGGTACCTACTGAGTGTGAGTGCCGAGTGTTGAGTGACTGGGAGGCATGAGGCATTATGAGGTATGCCCGAGTTGCAAGAGTGATTATAAGGTATGCTCGAGTGTCACAAGTGACTGTGAGGTTTCCCCGAGGGGTTGTTTATGATTTCATCATTTTGCTCACCTTTTCATTTTTCCTCTGTTTGAAAAATATCTTTAAATAATTTTACTGGAACTAGGTTTAAATGAGGTGTTTTTATTCAAATCCTGATTTTAAGAGCATGTGGTATTTACTGAGATTTCCTGATATGAACGTTATATGATTTATTGCTCGTCACTACTGCACAGTCTTTATTTATTGTTGTTACTAACTGAGTTGGCGTACTCACGTTACTCCCTGCAGCTTGTGTGCAGATCCAGGTGTAGCTGGACATGGTAGCGATTATTGTTTATTCTGGTTGCAGATTTTCCCGGGGATAGCAAGGTAGCTGCCAAGCGATCGCAGCCCTACTCTTCTCCCTCTTATCTTCGTTTAGTTGTATTTAGCTATTTTTCCAGACTGCGTTAGTCTTGATATTGTTAGGCAGATTGTAGTAGATGCTCATGACTAGTGACACCCCAATGTCGGGCTTTTTTTTCCGCACTTTTATTTTTGATTTGAACTCCCGATTTGTTTTAGAATGAGTCAGCTTGCCTAGTACCACGATAGGCTCTATCACGATAGGTTAGGTTAATGGGTCATGACAGATTAGTATCAGAGCCTAGGTTACAGAGGTCTCGCGAGTCATGAGCGGGCTTAGTAGAGAGACGTACAGAACCCTTAGAGAGACGTCTGTACTTATCTTTGAGAGGCAGCAAAACCCTTAAAAAAATTTCTTTTCTTGTATTCTATCGAAATTGATTCAGCTTGGAACATAACTCCTTGAATTCCTTCCACGCTTTTGTATGTGCACATGAGCACTCGGTATCGGTTGTGCATCGCCAGCTTATGATTCTACGAACAAAGTTGAGATGTGTATTCTGTGTTTGTAGTGGTGGGCCAGTCTGGAGGACTTGAGGCCATGGTTAGACTGTAACTTAGGCTCGATAGCTTCAGTTGTAACCTATACATTTGGACTCATATGTCCGATAATGTCCCTACGAGTGACATTTGTAGCTTGATGAGCAGTGGAATGACTTTGTGGTGAGTTTGACGTAACTGCGGAAGGTGTTAAGACGATGTGAATGTGACGAGAAGTATTTTCTTGAAATGTAAAAGAAGGCCATTGGGTGCTTGATTTTTCGTTTTGATGTGACGTACGGTCTCAAGTGTGAATGTTTTGAAGGATCTTTCACGTTGTTAAATTTTGGGGCAAATTAAATTCTCATGTCTGTCAATGAGTTTTGACTCAAGAAGAGTAAGTGGTTGTGTAGTAATGGTGGTTGTGAATGGGTATTTTGATGTTGATGGCTCGAGAAAGATAATCTTCGAAGAGACTTAGAGTCGGTAACATTTTATTAGTTCTGGTACGACAGAGATGCATTTCGAGTTGATGCAACAACTGGGCAGCAAAGTATGAGGGAATACATGACGGGAAGCGTTTCGCAGTGGTTGAAGTACTAGCGGGTCAAGTAGGAGAAGTAGAGGTTGAGAAGTTTCTTAAAGGAGATGATTTAACCGAAGTAAGAATGGCAGATTAGCATGTGAATTCACTGGTAGGGTAGTCGTGTGCCTTGAGAAAAGGTAGAATGGTTTGGATTCGTGTTAATATGTGATTTGGCCTGCAGACTCTATTTGGAGTGATGGTTACTGTACAAAGGAAGATTGAACATGGCAAAAAGGAGTTTGTTTGAAATGAAGAGAGGTGTGAAGATCTAATTATTGTTTCAAGCGCAATATGACTTGAGTTTGGAAGGTATTGTTGAACTTTCACTTAATGTCAATAGCGAAAACACAAACTTACACAAATGGTAGGCGAGCATTAGCTCAGGAAAGAATTTGATAATTTCGTAGTTATTGCACCCAGTGCAATATCGTTGAAAGATGTAGGTAAGGAATTCCACAAGTGGGTTATCTCATGTGTGCAGCTAGCGGTGACGTGATGTTGATGAAGCTTGTGCGAGGAATATTATTTGCTACCCGGTAGGAGGTCATTTGTATGATTGTGGCTGGCGATTCAGAATGTTCATGAAAAGCTTAATAAAAGACTTCGAGAAGTTTGGCGGGTTAATGGTGCGAGATCTTGGTAATTAAGAAGGAGAAATACTTGCGGGTTCTAGTTTTATATAATTGCAGCTTAAGGATAAGTGGGGGAGTCATCTATCGACGAGTTGATTGCACGGTTATGTGTCGTATTAGTTTTGGTTCAGGGTATACTGGTGAATCAGTTATAACTTGCAGAAGTCAAGATCGAGGATGACTCGGGTAAAGGAATTTCTGGACACAAGTTGTATTACACTCTATGGTTACATGAGGACCATAAACTAATTGAGTGGTTATTCACGAAGAATGTAGTGTACATGGAGCGGGAATTTTCTCGGTTGCGTAGGAGTGTGGGTTAATCTTTATTTCCCTTGGGTGTTGGTGTGCTAATGGAGCACAGGTCATTTCAGTCCGTTTGGTCGGTTAATTCGAGATTTGAGTAGAGTGGATGACTCTCAAGAATGGTTCCAATGGATTCAAGATTTATATATATGGCTAGAAAACTGGGAGTTGCATTGAACGGTGTCGAGACTCGTGGAATTTTATATCATTGTGAATTATGCATTTCAGTATCAAGAAGGTGAAGGAAACAGTTTTAGGTTCACATAAAGTCTCATCGAAATAAGCATTTTGGTTGTGGAACCTTTGGGATACATACAAAGGGAATTCAGCAGCTTATAAGCCTTAGAGCGATGTGATTCTATGCTAGAGTTCGTGTGGCAAGTTTTAGTTAAGGATAGTAGTGTTCTAACAAGGAAAACGTAGCAATTTAAAAGCAATTTGGAAAGGACTTAGAGAAATAGGACATCTCGGTAGTAGGTTAAGTTAGCACAGAAATGGGTATGATCAGTTCTTTGGGTACTTATGATGTGGCTAGTATCTATAGGTGTTTCATGGCAATGCTCTTGGATTTGGCAACCTGTGTGGCTTGGTGGAGTTAGAAGAATTCAGTTCAGATAGCTTAGTTATGTAAAAATGAATTTCAAAGTGTTCATTATGGTTTCTACCATGTTTTGAACCGGATATTTTCTATCGGTGTACAGAACGTGTTGTGTGTTATGATTTCCTCCTAGAAATAAGCAAGAAAGAGGTTTATGACTAATAAGGTATGTAATTTGTTAGTGACTCAGAGTTGATAATGGAATTCTTATGCTTGTCACATGGTGGCATAATAGATGTGATGTGTTATGCGGGAATAGGATTTACATGTACAAGGTCACAGTTCAGTTTTGAAGGGAAGGACATAAATTCTTAGGAAGCATGGACGGTTTCAAATGACTAGGTGAATGATATTGCTATTTGGTATGGCGTGATGAAAATGTACATTTCAAAAGGGGCAGTGTGTTTAGATTTATGGGTACTTCACTGGTATTGTGGCACTCTCTCGGTTGATCGACTGATGATATTCAAATTTTTGCCAGGTAGTACGGAAGAATTTTTAAAGTATTTCTCGTGGAATGATTGTGTGTGAGAGAGGTGTTAGGCATTCGGGCGGTGGAGGTGGAATCAAATAGGGTGGTTCGTGTGTTATATGGAATTGGAGATTGGGAGTTCTCAAGAGCAGATTGTTTCATGGTTGTGGACTGTGAAGTTGTGGTTGGAGCTAGCCAGATGATAGGATGTGTTATGATTTAGTCATTGTGGACTTTCGGAGGTTATTTATCTATTGGTGGCTGACCAGAGTTGATTTGGGGCCCATTGGTAGGCCCAATTAGGATGTGTAATCTACACCGAGCCGGATTGGTTGGCTCCATACTGCTATTATTGAAGGATGTGGCATTCGGTTGATGTGAAGCTTATTTGTGGTCTTAAATACGTTGTGAGTTACTCTTCTATGCTACAAAGAGTTGTGATTCGTTGGTTACATGCACATATAGTGTGATTCTATTGTGGCCTAATAACGGAATTTGAGCGAGAATAGTATTAGATATTGCTTGGTTGATGGCGTATTGTCATAATTCTTTCGGGTTTTGTGTGTTATGGTGTCATTTGCTTCTCCGTTGTTATGGTAATGCACTTTGGGTACTTGATGTTGAATTGCGCATAGTTATTGATTTTAGCAGGGTGGCTTGAGGCATTTCATATGGACCAATATTTGGATAGGGTCGCGAATTGCCGCAGAGTTATGTGGAAATATGATCCTTTGTGTAAGATTAGTGTATTATGGTTCTGCGGTGTGTGATGGGTTCTTAGCATTGAGTCGGGGTGGTACCCGTCAACCTTGCGGAACGGTTCTCCTGTTTGGGTCATTTTTACGATTAGGTACATTTAGAATATTGCTATCTAGTGCATGGATTGCATGGGTTGTGGCTTTAGATTGTATTGATGTGTCATGTCACTAGAGTGGTCCTGTTGGATTAGACGAGGTCATTGGGACTAGTATGGATGCTATCTAATTTTATTGTGGTATAATTGGGAGGATAATATCGGAAGTCGGCTTTGAGATTGGCTATAGTTCTTGTAGAAGGAATGTGAGCTCCATGACCTGTTGGTCTAATGAATGGTTATGAATTCGGTATGTCTCTTTCATCATCGGCAGTGTACGAAGGTTTTGGAACGGAATTTTGTCTGATATGAGGTTTACTACCGGCACTGGGTTGATTTGAGTCGATATTGTGATTAAAAATCATTGCTTCGAGCATTCAAGCTATGCGGTCTTTGAATTTGAGTATTTGAGTTATGGTCAAGGCTTTTGGTACATCTTGTTCAGACTTGTGCGGTATGTAGTTGCGAACTTCTGATCTTATATGAAATTTCGGATGTTGGAAATTTGATTCGAAGGCTTGTAGGCTAGGTTGAATTGAGTAATTTCAATTATACTGTGCTATCGGACCTGTAGGGGATAGGGTGACGTGGGATCACCCCCGGGTATGTGCATGTGAAAGTTACACAGCGATTTGATGGCTTTTAGAACAACTCTGGGCACGTTCGAGGAAGAACGTATGTTTAAGTGGGGGACGATATAATGACCCGACCGGTCGTTTGGAATATTTGCACCTCGCTCGGTTGTTTGAGGGTATGAGTAGCTCCGTATGATGTACTTTGACTTGTGTGAATCGTCGGTTTTGGTTTGCAGGTATTTCAGAACCGAATTGGAAGAAAGAATTTCATTGTGGAAGCTTTAAATTGGGAGAGTTGACCAAATTTGACTTTTTAGCATTTGACCTCGGATTGGAATTCTGATGGTTCCATTATCTTTGTTAGGTGATTTTGGACTTAGGAGTGCGTCTGAAATGTGATTTGGAGATTCGGAGTGGAATTAGGCTTGAATTAGCGAAAGTTGGAAATTTGGCGATTTCGGCCGGCAGTGAAAAATTTGATATCGGGGTTGGAACGGAATTTTGGAAGTTAGAGTAGGTTCGTAGTGTCATTTGTGACGTATGTTCAAAGTTTGAGGTCATTCGGACATGATTTGATTGGTTTCGATATCGGTTACGGAATTTGGAAATTTGGTGGATTTGGTGTTTTGATCTCATTTGTGTGTTTTGAAGGCTCGACTTAGTTTGTATAATGATATGTGACTCGTTAGTATTATTGGTTGAGGTCCCGAGGGCCTCGGGTGTGCTTCTGATGGTTAGCGGATTGTTGTTTGGTGTTGGTGAGTTGCTGCAAATCTGCTAGTGTGAGTTTTCTAGTGTTTCCGCACCTGCGAAAAAGGGAGCCTCAGGTGCGAGGGTCACAGACGCGGAAGGTGGTCGCAGACGCGGAATTTTGGAAATTTGGGATCGAGCAGAGGTGCGCACGCTTGGCCGTACCTGCGAGCTCGTAGGTGCGAGAAATAAGGCACAAGTGTAGAGTCTGGGCATTTAAGTGACTTGCACAGGTCTGGATTTTTGGACTGCAGGTGCGGTCGCGCGGGTAAGTAAAAGGCCGCAGGTGCGAAAAACCTGGGCTGAAACCATAAAAAAAAAACCTTCACGAATTTGGTTCATTTGCACCATTTTCAAGTCGGTTTTTGGACCTTTTGAAGTGATGTTTGAAGGGTGATTCAAGGACTATCAGTGAGGTACGTTGCTTGGGCCCTAATACTCGTATATATGATGATTTCTCGTTGTTTAATTTTGTAATTAGTGAGAATAAGGGGTTAGGGCTTGGGATTTTTGGAGAAGTAATTTAAGGATTTTAAGGACCAAACGATGTCGGATTTTGATGAATTTGGTATGGTTAGACTCGTGAGTGAATGAGAATTCTAGTTTTGTAAAATTTGTAGGATTTCGAGACGTGGGCCCGGAGGGCGAGTTTGAGCCAATTTCGGGTTTTGGTCTAATATTTGTAGCTTTTCTTGTGGAATTCATTCCATTAGCGTGTATTGATGGTATTGTACTGATTGTGAATAGATTCAGAGCATTTGGAGGCCGAGTCAAGAGGCAATAGCATCACAGAGTAAGGATTTGATCGGTTTGAGATAAGTAACAATTGTAAAACTAGTCCTGAGGGTATAAAACCCCAGATTTGTGTATCATTCTACTATTTTGAGGTGATGCACATGCTAGGTGACGGGCGTGTGGACGTGCACTGTTTGGGATTTGGACTTGGTCCGTCCCGTAGCAACTGTAAAGTTGCATATTTTGTGGAAATTATATGATACTTATATGTTTTAGAAAGAGTTTCTGTAAATTGTTCTGACTGCCATGTTTGGGCCTTGTGACAGTGCTGTTTGGACCCTTAGGGGCCTTTTCTTACTATCTTCCTACTGTTTTCAATTGAAAATCTATACCCAGTCATGGTTATACTTATTTACTGCATAACTCAGCTTTATGCCTCTATTTTGATGCATATAAATGTTGTTTTGGGCCGAATGCCTTGTTTTTACTGAAATGCCCGAGTGGCTTGAGAGGTTTATGACTAAGTGAGGCCGAGGGCCTGATTTGTGAGTATATTTATAAGATCGGGTTGCACGGTGCAGAATGTTTGATATAGGCCGAGGGCCTGAGTGATTTATGCCATGATTTGGCTTGATATTGCGCTTGGGCTGAATGCGCCCCTCCGGAGTCTGTACACACCCCCAGTAAGCGCAGGTACCTATTGAGTGCGAGTGCCGAGTGCTGAGTGACTGGGAGGCATGAGTGATTGTGAGGTATGCCCGAGTGGCAAGAGTGATTGTGAGGTATGCCCGAGTGGCAATAGTGATTGTGAGGTATGCTCGAGTGGCACGAGTGACTGTGAGGTTTGCCCGAGAGGCTGTTTATGATTTCATCATTTTTGCTCACCTTTACATTTTTCCTCTGTTTGAAAACTGTTGAAAAATATCTTGAAATGCTTTTACTAGAACTGGATTTAAACGAGATGTTTTGATTCAAATCCTGATTTTAAAAGCATGTGGTATTTTACTGAGTTTTCCCGATATGAACATTATATGCTTTATTGCTCATCACTACTGCTCAGTCTTTATTTGTTGTTATTACTAACTGAGTTGGTGTACTCACATTACTCCCTGCACCTTGTGTACAGATCCAGTTGTAGATGGACACGGTAGCGGTTGTTGTTTATTCTGGTTGTAGATTTTCCCGGGGATAGCAAGGTAGCTTCCTGGCGATCGCAGCCCTACTCTTCTCCCTCTTCTCTACCTTTAGTTATATTTAGCTATTTTTCCAGACTGATTTAGTCTTGATATTGTTAGACAGTTTGTAGTAGATGCTCATGACTAGTGACACCCCGATGTCGGGTTTTTCTTTTCGGTACTTTTGTTTTTGATTTGAACTCCCGGTTTGTTTTGGAATGAGTCGGCTTGTCTAGTACCACGATAGGCACCATCACGATAGGTTAGGTTTTTGGGTCATGACATAAAGCTCTAAATAACTAGCAATTGTCGTGACCGGAGGTACCTGTATCTGCACACGAGGTGCAAGGTATAGTATGAGTACAACCAACTCAATAAGTAACAATACTAAATAAAGAACTAAAGATAGTGAAGAGCTTCACAGCTAAGTCCAATTACAGTAATTTCCAATAATATAAGGTAGGCCTGCTTTCCAATTCAACATTTAAAATTCACCAATAATTTCATATCAAGTTCGACTGAAACAAGAGATAATATCTTTTAGAAGTTTCCAAAACAGTGATATATGACAGCTAAAGTGCAACAATAATGAAATCAATGCATCCTATCAGACCAATAGTCCTTCAGTCCTCCCATTCACTCCAACCTCACAATCACTCTTTCCTCACAATCACTCTTTCCTCTCAATCACTCAGCACTCGGCACTCGCACACAGTAGGTACTTGTGCTCACTGGGGGAGTGTACAGACTCCGGAGGGGCTCCTTCAGCCCAAGCGCTATAACAAGCCAATCATGGCATAAATCAATGAAACATGATGTGGCGTGCAGCCCGTTCCCATAAATATCCTCACAATCAGACCCTCAGCCTCACCCAGTCATCAACCTCTCCAAACTCTCGGGCTCAAGATGTCATGAAAATCAGCCCAAAATGATAATATGATGTATCAATAAATAGCAATAGAGACTGAGATATGATATGAAATGAATGAACATGACTGAGTGTGAAATTACAATTTGAACATATAATTCAACCGCAGAAATGACCTCAGTGGGTACCAATAACAATAGCATATGCCTAAGCATGATATTTGTAATACGAGTCTCAGCCCAATTTCTCTAACACGTAGAGGATACGCGGATAATAACATGATTCTTTAATTTTACACCTCCACAGAATTTATTTAAGTCACAGTTTCTATGGTGCACGCCCACACGCTCGTCACCAAGCATGTGCGTCACCTCCAACAATTGATATAACATAGAATTCAGGGATTCCTACCCTCATGACAAAATTTAGAACTGGTATTTACCTCAAGCGTGTAATTCTTTACTTCGCTATGTCTTTGCCTCGCGAATCGGCGTCCGAACGCCTTGAATTTATTTACAATTAATTCAATTCATTCAATACATATTATCGGAATTAATTCCATATGCAAATACTAATTTTCGGACAAAAATCCGAAATTAACTCAAAAATCATCAGTGGGGCCCATGTCTCGGAACCCAACAAAAGTTACAAAATATGAACGCCCCTTCAACCACGAGTCCAACCATACCAAATTTACCAAATCCCGGCATCAACTCGACCTCCAAATCCTCAAATCAAAATTTTAAATCCCTAGGCCCAAACCTTCAAATTTCACCCCAAAAACAAGTAATCTAGTCGGAATATTCGATGATAATTCCATATTATTGACTAAGAATGACCACAAGTGACTTATCTCAAGTTTGTTCGCGAATTCTAGCTCAAATATCACCCAAAAACGAAACTGAAAACTAGGGTATGGAACCTTACCTCTTAGATGAAGAACTTGAGGGATTTCTTGTTGGATTTCAAGGCTTGGACAAGATTTTGATGAACAAAGCACTTGAGCTTCTTCATCTCTTTAGAACACTCTCACTTCTCTCTAAAATATCATATATTCCCTTAAAAATGGTCCTTTACATCTATTTAACGAGATAGGGTCGGGTTGTTAAGATAAAATAATTGACCCTCCAAATTCCGGATCGGGCTACAGACCAAGCTAGGCACACTCTATAGCAAGCTATAGACCAGGCTTTGCGAGCTCTGTAGCGAGCTACAAACCAGGCTTCGCGAGGTTTATATCACGGTCTAGCGCGCTACACACCTAGCTTCGTGAGGTATATAGCACGGTCTAGCACGCTACAGACCTGGCTTCGTGAGGTATATAGCACGGTCTAGCGCGCTACAGACGTGACTTCACGAGATCGAAATGATTCAACTCCCCAACGCATTGTTCAACCCAAAAGTCCGAAAATGCAATACAAACTTAGTCGAGGCCTCAAACTATGTCAAACAACATTGAAATTACGAATCGTGCATCAAATCGAATTATGAGTTGTCAAATCTTCCAACTTCTATATTGTGAGACGAAACATATCAAATCAAATCTGATTGACCTCAAATTTTGTACACAAGTCATAAATGACATAACGACCTATAAATAGTTTCATAACTGGATTCCGACCCCGATATCAAAAAGTTAACTCCTCGGTCAAACTTCCAAACTTGAATTTTTCATTTTCGTCATTTCAAGCCTAATTTAGCTACAGACCTCAAAATAAATATTCAGACACACACCTAAGTTGAAATCATCATACGAATCTATTGGAACCATCAAAATTTAATTCTGGGGTTGTTTACACATATTTCATTATCCGGTCAATTATTTCAACTCAACCTTTCATACTTGAGACTAAGTGTCTCAATTCATTCTGAAACCTCACCGGACCCGAACCAATTACCCCGGCAAGTCATATAACAACTATAAAGCACAAAATGAGCAGTAAATAGGAATCAAGGATGAAATGCTCAAAATGACCGGCCGGGTTGTTACATTCTCCCCATCTTAAACAAACGTTCGTCCTCGAACGGGTTTAGAATTATACTGGGAGTCTTAAATAGGTGTGGACATATTTTCCTCATTTCCCGCTCAGTTTGCCAGGTAGCTTCTCCGACTGGCTGGCCTCTCTACTGCACTTTCACTGAACTTATGTTCTTGGATCTCAACTTTCGAACCTGCCAATCTAAAATAGCCACCGGCTCCACATCATAAGTAAAATTACCATCCAACTGCACTGTGCTGAAATCAAAAACATGAGACAGATCCCCGACATACTTCCGGAGCATAGATATATGAAACACTAGATGCACACCCTATAGACTAGGTAGAAAAGCAAGTTCATAATCCACATCTCTAATCTTCTTAAGTATTTCAAAAGGTTCAATGTACCTAGGACTCAACTTGCCCTTCTTCCCGAATCTCATAACACACTTCATAGGCGAAACTGTCACGACCCAATTTTTCGTCCGTTGGGTATCATGATGGCACCTAGTCTTAGGGACTAGGAAAGCCTAACATTTATTGAATAACAACAATAATTAAATAACATCTAACAAATATTTGAAATAGAAATCTCTATAAGATTTATAATTTCCAAAACCGGTAGTACAAGTCATAAGCTCTACAAAGTTTGCTACAATTTTCTAAATACAACTGTTTGAAATAAAGTAAACAGTGTAAATATAAATCAGAAAGTGACTCCGAAGCCTGCGAACGCAGCAACATGTTTACCATGAATCTCCATAGCAATATTCCACACAGCTAGCTAATGATCAACTGACTTCGAAATACCTGATCTGCACAAAAATGTGCAAAAGTATAGTATGAGTACACTACATCAGTACCAGCAAATCAAAACTAACCTCAGTGGAGTAGTGATGAGGAACAGTCAAGAAAACTACTGGACTAAATAAACTGAACAAGTATAAGTATAGGAACAATAGAGTATAGTTCTACATAAAGACTACGCGAATTAGCAAATAATATGGAAATTTCAGTATGGAAGGAAAAAAATACCTATTAGCGGAACACCATAATAATGACACAGTAGATGTACGAAAACACGGTCTAAATCCGGTGATCACAAATAAATGAAAGGCAAATAACAACTCAACAAAATGACCGCTTTCACACCGTGTTTTAGCCAATAACCTCCACGAGGTACCGAACCTCAGAATATTCACAACTCACGGGTCCCAATTCCTGAACCCTAACACTTAGCATCCTCTACTGTCATTACAATTTATAACTGCACTGATGATTCACGTGCCAAATAGAGCCATTCTCACATAGAAGGCAAGTAAAGAAGGGTGTGCATCTATACTCAACAATATCAAGAAAACCTCTTAACCGATAAGAGTGCTTAACTACGTGTATGCTTTTGCAAGTGTCCTAACATAGTTCATGCCAGCTAGTAAGTATAGGAAAAGAAATGTACAACACGTAGAATGTTTCCCACAACTTTCCACAAGATAAAACTCACACAGGTAAGTGTACCATTACACAAATATCAACAACAAGAATGCCCCCAGGCCATCACAAGTCATCACAAATCAATCCCTGACACAGCCTACCTTGTCTCGCCACATGTGCAATAGTAAAATGAATGTCCGCCTGTCTCGCCATACGCGCATAATAATATTCCCACCTTGTCTCGCCACATGCACAGCCCATATATATATATATATATCCTGCCTTGTCACGCCGCATATGAAAATATCAATAGTAACAATAGCACGGCAGAAACCTCGTGCATCAAAATAACAATAACCGCACGGTAGAAACCTCGTGCATCACCACAACAAGTACAATATCAACAATGACAATAATACAAGGGTATGACAAATAAGTCAACTCAAATATTCCATAACTCAAAGAAACGATGGCAGTAATTCACAAAGAGAAGCCACAATAGAGAATGTTAGTCATGATAAGAACAGTTCAACAAGAAAGGAAATATTATGTAACAATGGTCCACAATATATAGTTCGACAACGAGGGAGCTAACACAAGTCGAATAATTCCAAATAAGGACAAGTCAACCAAAATATAGGATATCTAACTTTTTTTAAGGTTGGGCAATTAGGAAAGAGATACAACAAATTCAGTTAAGGATAAGCAGCATAAAGATAATCATAGTCTCAATTAAGGATGAACAATTACAGAAGATATAATTATAACTACAAATAAAGATAAGCAGTTAGGGGAAAGATAACATGAGAATATAAGAGATAACAATTTTGAGAATATAAGAGATAACAATTTTAGTTAAGGCACGGATGAATCCAATAAGCAAAAAGAGTGGATCATGAAGCAATTAACTCTAATTAAAGCGGGTAGAGGTGAAACCAGTAATTAAGAAACGTATTCATAACAAAACGACTGCATATTCAGTAAATATAAGAACTAAGAACCCAAAAAGGCCAACTTTCCATAAATAAGTCCGAGCACGTACTCGTCACCTCGCGTACACGGACTACAATTAGCATAGAGACTCAAATCCTAAGGGGTAGTTCCCCCACACGAAGTTAGGCAAGATACTTACCTCAAAGAAGACAGACCGATACTCAAAAATGAACTTCTCGATGAAATAGCCTCCGGATGGCTCAAAGCTAACCAAAATGACTTGCACAAATAAAAATCATAAGAAACTATTCTGGATCATAAAGCCTCAATCTTTATCAAAATCTAAAAATCGGCCCAGAAATCAACCCCCTGGACCGCACCTCAGAACCCGACAAATCTCACAAAACCCGAACACCCATTCCGATACGAGTTCAACCATACTAAAATTATCAAATTCCAATACCAATTCGTCTCTCAAATCATGATTTTTTATTTTGAAAATATACTTTAAAGACATCCATTTTCCTCAACTCAAAACACAAACTAAATGATAAAAATAAAGATAAAATCATGGAATATAATAAATTCTAGGTGAGGAACACTTACCCAATCGATTTTCTTGAAAACCCCACAACGAATCGCTCAAAACCGAGCTCTAGAACTCCAAAAATGGTGAAAATGGCAAATGCTCAAAATAGAGTACTATTTATTCTACCCAGGTCTTGAGCATTGTGAACGCAGAAGGGTGATCGCGAAGAAGAAAAGTGAAGGCTGCCAGGAAGACCCTTCGCGAACGCGAGCAAAGGGATACGAATGTGAAGAACAAGGGACAGGAACCCATGTGAACGCGCAAGGGGACACGCGAACGCGAAGTGTAAATGATCACAAGTACCCAGGGCCTGATTTCTACTACGCGAACGCGAGAAGGCAGCTGCGAACGCGAAGAAAGGAAAGGCATAACTTCGCGAACACGAGAGGGTGAATGCGAACGTAAAGAAGAAATATTTCATCCTCTAAAATAACACTACGCGAACGCAAGGACACGGACGAGAACACGATGAAGGAAACCAGATGACAAAAAACAACATTTCAAAAATAGAAGAAAATGGCTCGTAGCCTATCTGAAACTCACCCGAGGCCCCCGGGACTCCGTCTAAACATACCAACAAGTCACATAACCTAAACCATACTCGCTTGAGGTCTCAAATCACATCAAACAATGTCTAAACTACGAATTGCACCAAGAATCGAACTTATGAACTTTCAAATCTTCCAACTTCTAAAACGTGTACTGAAACCTATCAAATCAACCCGGAATGACTTCAAATTTTGCAGGCAAGTCCCAAATGGCATAACGGAGTTGTTCCAACTCTCGAAATCGTATTCCTACCCTGATATCACTAAAGTCAACTATCGGTCAAACCTAACCACCTTCCAAACTTCAACGTTTTCTAACTTTCGCCAAAATGCATCAAATCATCCTACGGACCTCCAAATCTGGACGCACGCCTAAGTCCAAAATCACCATACGAAGCTGCTGAAATCATCCAAAACCCATTCCAGAGTCGTTTACACAAAAGTGAAATTCCGGTCAACTCTTACCGCTTAAGCTTCCAAAATTTGAATCCTTCTTCTGATTTGACTCTGAATCATCCGGTAACTGAAATCAACCATGCACGCAAGTCAATACACATAATACGAAGCTGCTCAAGACCTTATGCTGCTGAACGGGACGTAAATTCTCAAAATGACTGGTCGAGTCGTTACACAAACTCGGAGTAGTACCTTCTCTCCTTAAATGCAAGCAACATCGTGAACCTTTCGGTCGGCATAACTCTTCTGTCTAGACTGCGCCGTGCGAAGTCATTCCTGAATCAATTAAAACCTTTTCTAAGGCATCCTGAACTAAATCAGTACCTAATAGCCTAGCCTCACCCGACTCTACACAGTCTTCCAAATAAAGCCTCATACATAGCTCTATGAATGCTCGATTGGTAGCTGTTATTGTAAGAAAACTCTGCAAGTGGAAAGAATTGATCCCAAGAACCCTTAAAATCCATAACACAAGCACATAGCATATCTTCCAATATCCGAATAGTGCGCTCGGATTGTCCGTCTGTCTGAGGGTGAAATGTTGTACTCAACTGAACCTGTGTACCTAATTCTTACTGCACTGCTCTCCAAAACTATGATGTAAATTGCGTGCCAAGAATTATTCCTAAACCTTCGAATCACTATTCCAACTTATCGAGCACATACCCGGGGGTAATCCCATGTCACCGTATTCCATATAGGCCTGACAATACCACATATTTGAAGATCATTACTTCAACTTTATCCCATAATCCTTGGAATTAAATTTCCAACATTCAGAATTTCTTTTCAATAGTATCCTACCAATGTACCATAATAAAATCCGATAGTACCCATTCTGGGTCCAATGACCATATATTATTAAACACAATTATCCCCCAGACATGCCACACCAATATAACTCAAGCCACAACTGCGCAACCTTGTACCCAAAATGGAAGTTATCTCAAAGAAGAGAACCATATTTCAAGTTCAACAAGCACCACCACAACTGCAATGCAATAAGCTCATTATATATAGCAGAACCAAGATACACGAGTTTAATAACAGTAGCCAGCTCTTCTAGAGCTCACATTAGCATCACTCTCATAGAAAACTCACGTGCCAATAATATCATTATGTTGATCCGCACAGACAACTCAGGTGCCAATAATATAATCTACCTGGCATGGTCATAGGCCTCCCGTCCAATCATATCATACAGGAGAAATCAAATAAGTACACATGTATATGATAAATGAATTTAGATTCTCATGCTCCTAGACTGGTATAAATAACACGTCACAGAGTAGGCATGTGCAAAGTGTGCTATCATAACTCAATTCAGCAAGTTAACGCAGAAATGGCAACTACCAAGGTTATTCAGGGAATTAGCCTCTTTGAAACCTCAAGTATAGCCCAGGTAGTTCTCGACAAAGGTACGAATACGAGAAACGTTATAACTTTACACTTAACAGTTAACTCTAGGCATATCTTTATCTAAGCATTCTTCCGAGTATGAATACTTGCCCCGATGCCGGCACATGGCTCAAACCTCACATATGTACGCACTCATGGTGCTCAACTATCACAAATAATTAATGTAATTAGTGCCTCTACTGAGTTTAAATAAAATACTCACCTCAGCCAGGTCGCAACCCTGAAATAATTTGCTTCTGAGAACTCCTAGTCCCCCAATTTCATATAACACATGAACCACCGTAACTAATCACAACTCCCGCACTCGAATAACTATCACATCATTCATGCATGATCATCCCACTAGGAATACTTCCAAAATTCTTCTGTGCTGCATAGCGATAATTGGAATATTAGCAGTCAATCACCCAGGTGAGTAGCGCAATACCGATGAACATCCGTAAGTCAAAACACAATGCGCCTTCTGAAATAAGCACCCTTCTCAAGGATTACCAAGCAGTTATAACATTAATCTAAATATCTGAAACTGATATTTCTGTCCAGAATTCATGACCTTCCCTTCAAGAATAAACTGCTACCTTGTACATGTAAATCTTAATCCCGCACAACACACTACATATATCATGCCATCATGTGATAAGCACAACAATCTCATTATTAACTTTGAGTCACCAGCAAATTATATACCCGGTCAGTTAGAAACCTCCCTCTTGCTTCATTCCAGGAGAACATTACAATACACAACACGTTCCCCACACCGGTAGAAAATATCTAGCTCAAACCATGGTAAAAACAATCAAGAACACTTTGAAATCCATTTGCACATAACCAAACTATCAGAACTGAATTCCTCTAACTTAACCAAGCCACGCAGGTCACCAAACTCAAGAATATTTCCACCAAAACATCTGTAAAGTCTCACCACATCATAATTATCCAAAATAACCGAGCATACCATTACCATACTGGTCTAGCCTACTACCCAGTTGTCTTATTTACTTCGAGTTTCTTCTGAATTACCCTCAAGTTGAAACTTCTCTTTGTCAAACCACTATGATCCTTACCCAAAGCTCACTACAAGACATCCTAACATAATACCATACAGCCCTAAGGACCGTAACCCATTGTATTCTTCTTAAGCACCACAAAAGTACCACAATCGAGACCCCCACACTGAAAATACCTTATGTGGACTTAAAATTGTATCTTTTTACCTTTCTTGCACTGAAATATAGAATCCATAGTCATACAGAATTACCACAAGTCCCGATACCATCCAGTGTAAATAACTAATTCTAGCGGTATACAAATTTCGAAACATTTTCAATTGACACATATACATTTTGAATCGATTAGAACCCTTTCGAAAGTCACCCACTATGCTCAAATCTAAATTGCACCAACCAAACGGGTCGAAAGACACAAGCTCCATTAGCACAACAGCCCCCAAAGAAGTAACCAAGACTTAACACCGCCAATCAAATTCATACTTCATGCGCGCTACATCCTTCAAAATAACAATTTAACAATTTCATGATTTTCTTTTCTTTATATTTTCATAAAGTGAAATATAACCCGCATTCAAGAAAGTTTCTTACTCGAGTCATCCCCGATCTCAACCTCTGCAAGTCATAGCTAATCAACAAGAATGCCTTGGACCAAAACCAATACCGCATATAATCGCGAAATCAAATTGTAGATAGCAGACTCCCCCACTTGGCTCAAAGCCATATAACAAAACATCTTATAACTCACCATACCCATACTCTACTATTTTCATAATCCCGCAGTCAATTTCACAAAAGTTCTTCACAAGCTCAGGTAACACAAATCATAGCATACATCAAATCATCTACTAAGCTCGCCTTTATCCCCATGACGGTCAAGTCAACTTTCTCAACTAATCCAAACTCAAATCTCAACGCACATACCCCGCTGGGAGAAAAGAAACCCTCCAGTCAACATTATAAGGAACACACATATGTAGATTACTAATAACCGGCTTAATGTATGCATATTTTGATATATATCGCCTCACATTCTGCTCATGTCTCAAAGATTTGAGATGTATAATATGATTATTTGTGCTACTTTGTGGTATTTCTATGTGTAGGAATCATTTGGATGCAATATGGGACGAAAGGGCGCGAATTAGAGCGAAATTGGGAAAAAGGCAAAAGGTGGAATTTGAAGGCCACAGGTAGCGTAGGGCGCTGCCTGTGGCACAATGGGAAGTTGGCATGTTTCGACTAGGACTCGGTTATTTCGACTCCAAGACGCCCCCCAAATCATATAAAAATCAACCTAAACCTATTTTGAAAGGGGGGGCGTGACTTGGAGAGAAAAACAAAAGTACGAAACACTCGGGAGCACGGAATTGAGCAATTGTTCCATTCTTCCTTTAGTATTCATTGATTTTATGTTTGAAAACATTAATTTTGATGATTGTATGAAGATACATGGCTAAGAATCTTATTATTCTTAGGTCATGGGTGATACATGAATGCTGATGTTTGAAGTTTAATTTGACGAATTTGATTTTATCATATTGGGTTGTTTATTTAATTCTGTTTTTTATTATTTTGTTGAGTAGCTAACAGTCAAATACAATCTACGAATCTAGAGTTGAACTCAAAAGAGGGAATTCTAGATTGCATATAGAATTAAATAGAGCATGTTCTTAAACCCGGGCATCGGGGAACGGATTCGCGGTTAGGATAGCAATATACCTAATTGCCTTGTTTGGTGAAAATATAGGAAGTGTAAATGCATTCTTGTTAATCTTAATTCCATAGACATATAGGCATTAAGTTATCTTGAATATTCAAGTAAGAACTCAATAGGTTCTTATGAGTAATATGAACCTTGTCAACCAACAATCCAGATAAATCAATTAGTCATTTTAAGCCAAGAACACAACATGATTGTTAGCTAACCCGTGACCCTGGAATATCATCTCCTATTGATTGTTATCCTAAATTGCTTAAGTGTTGTGGTTGATTTCTAGTTATTTCATTGGTTGATAGTTTTAGGTAGTAAATTAGTCAATTATATATTTTGTGAGAAATCTCTTGAATCGATAAGTTATTTGAATTTGAATCAATAAAAAATTAATCATATGTCTTCGTAGGAGTGATACACTACTCACTGCTCTATTACTTGACGATCACACATACTTGCGTGAGTGTGTTTGGTCGCAATACGTTTTTGGCGTTGTTACCGGGGACTTAGAAATTAACTACTTGACTGAGTTAAGATTTTATTAGTTATTTATTCAAGATTTAATTTTTAGTTTGCCTTGTTTGTGTTAACGAAGGCTCTTCTCTTGAATGCGGAGGACCAGAAGCGCAAATAACCTCCTTCCGCTTGATCCTAAAATTGAACGAACACTTCATAGAGTGAGGAAGGAAGTCGAAGCTAGTACTAGAATAGAAAGAGAGTTGAACATTGTAGTTCAACCACAGTCAATAGAGATAGCAGGTAATGAAGAGCGTGCAGTGATAGAAGCCGCAAGGCCCAATCTTGCGAATATGACTCAGGCTATTGTGAAGCCTGATATCACAGGGCATTTTGAACTCAAACAGTACATGGTACAGTTGATTCAGTCCACAGGGAAATATGTGGGTCTATCTCATGATGACCCGCAGAGGCACATTCAGAATTGTCTGGAAATTACGGACACTTATAATTATCCGAATGTTTTCAAGGACTATGTCAGACTGACATTATTTCCATTTTCACTGCTGGGGGAAGCTAAGGAATGATTGCAAAAGGATCCTGCGAACTCAATCCACACTTGGGATGATCTAGCAAGGAAATTCTTGATCAAGTTTTCCCCCACTAAGAAGACAAAGTCATTAAGGAGCCAGATTCTTGGGTTCTAACAACGGGATGGTGAGACACTTCGTCAAGCTTGGGAAAGATACAAGAATATACTTAGTGACTGCCCACATCATTGTCAGACTGATTAGGTATTGGGTCACACCTTTGTTGATGGGCTAAAAGAGGCATCAAAGATGAATCTTGATTCAACTTGTGGGGGTAGTTACATGGCGAGGCCGTATAGTAAAATCCAACTCTTGCTAAATAAATTCACTGCTAATGATCATAATTGTCAAGTAGATAGGGACTCACAAAGATCAATTAAACAGAAAGCAGTCGGGGTGATTGAGCTTGATGACTTCTCAGCCATGAGAGCCGATATAGCAAAACTGGCAAATCTGATGAATAGAATGGCAATGCAACAAACACAACAGATGCAACATGTACAATAGATGTCTATTTGCTACGAACTCTGTGGTAACAGTCATACGAGTGACATGGCCCTACGAATCCTGAATCTATATACTATGTAGGGCAACAGAGCAGAGGTTCGATGAATCAACATACACAATATGGGAACACTTACAATCCAAACTGGAAGAATCATCCCAACTTCTCACGGGGCGGAAATCAGCCGAATCAAAATCATTATAGGCCCCAAGTAAATTTCAATCAACCTCAGAAGCCACCCCAACAAATAGAAGAGAGTACGAATGACTTGCTAAAGAAGTTGTTACTTGACAATCAACAGCTCATGACCAATTTCAGAAATCTTGAGAGGAAAATGGGGCAGTTAGTAGCAAATCAAAATACTAGACCTACAGGTGCTCTCCCCAGTGATATAGAGAAGAACCCTCAAGTTAATGCATTTACACTCAGAAATGGGAGGGAACTAGAGGAAGTGCCAAAGAAGAGAAAGGACAAGCCTATACCTTAGGGGGAGTTGATTACTAAGGAAACACACGAGTCAAAGAAAAATGATGCAACTTCAGAGCCAGTGGAGGCTGCAAGGCCACTACCACCTTTCCCCAGATATTGCAGAAAAAGAATGATAATCGCATGTTCAACAAATTCCTCTCTATGTTAAGCCAGGTGCAATTAAATATTCCATTGGTAGATGTACTTCGTTAAATTTCAAAGTATGCTAAGTACATAAAAGATATAGTGGCTCACAAGAGGATATTGACCAAAATTTAGACAGATGCACTTACTGAAGAGTGCACTTCAAGGGTCCAAAACAAGCTTCCTCAAAAGCTTAAGGATCTTGGCAGCGTCACCATCCCTGTGCGAATTGGTAATATTGATATTGGTCGTGCTCTTTGTGATTTGGGGGCAAGCATAAATCTGATGCCCTTGTCCTTCTTCAAGAAATTGGGACTGGAGCTCCAAGACCAACCATTATGATGCTGCAGCTAGCTGATAGGTCCATAGCATACCCTGAAGGAGTGATTGAAGATGTATTTCTACAAATTGGGACATTCATCTTCCCTGCGGACTTCATTATCCTAGATTATAAGGCTGATGAGCAACTTCCAATCATATTGGGATGACCTTTCTTGGCTACTGGTGATGCAATTATTAAAGTGAGAGAGGGAAAAATGATTATGAGGGTGGACAATGAGGAAGCAGTCTTTAATGTTTACAAAGAGATCCAACTTCCCCGCCACTATGAGGAACTCTCTATGATATCTGTTGTGGAGGTGGATGATCAACTTCTTGACACGAGTGTATATCTAGACGATTCTCTAAAAAAAGCACTCATGTTGTTTGATAGCTTGGAGATTGATGATAAGGTTGAGGAGATGATGTATATCCTTGATGCATCATGCGCTTACATGCAGGGAATACACCCATTTGATCCCCTAAATAGGCCAAGTGGGCCTCCTCCAAAACCGGCAAATGAAGAAGCTCCAAAATTGGAGCTTAAATCCCAGCCCCCTCACCTTCAATATGCTTATTTAGGTGGTTCTGACACTTTACCTATTATTGTTTCTTCTGACTTGTCTAAATTACAGGAAGAAAAGTTGTTGACAGTGCTACATGAGCACAAGCGAGAAATTGGGTGGACGATGTCTCGCATTAAAGGAATTAGTCCAACTTTTTGCATACATAAAATCCTCATAGAGGATGGACACAAGCCAAGTGTAGAACAACAACGCCGACTAAATTCAATCATGAAAGAGGTGGTAAGAAAAGAAGTGATTAAGTGGCTCGATGCAGGTATTGTATTTCCAATCTATGATAGCAATTGGGTAAGCCCCATCCAATGTGTGCCTAAAAAAGATGGGATGACCGTAGTGGTTAATGAAAATAATGACTTGATTCCCACAAGAACTATCACTGGGTGGAGAATTTGCATAGATTATAGAAAATTGAATAATGCCACCCGAAAGGACCACTTTCCCCTCCCCTTTATTGACCAAATGCTTGATAGATTAGCTGGCCAGGAATACAACTATTTCCTAGATGGTTATTTGGGGTATAATCAGATTGACATAGCCCCAGAGGACCAAGAGAAAACCACATTTACGTGTCCCTATGGCATGTATGCTTTCAAGAGAATGCCCTTTGGTCTCTGTAATGTACCTGCGACTTTTCAAAGGTGTATGATGGCTATTTTTACTGACATGGTTGAAAGATTTATAGAAGTGTTCATGGATGATTTTTCTGTGTTTGGGTGCTCTTTGCATAATTGTTTAATGAACCTTGATAAAGTTCTTGCTAGGTGTGAAGAGACAAACTTGGTACTAAACTGGGAAAAGTGCCACTTCATTGTACGGGAAGGTATAGTCTTGGGGCACAAAGTTTCCAAAAATGGTTTGTAGGTGGATAAAGCAAAGGTGGAAGCGATGAAACATTGCCCCCACCGACATCCGTCAAAGGCATTCGCAGTTTCTTAGGCCATGCAGGTTTTTATCGTCGTTTCATTAAAGAGTTTTCGAAAATTTCTTCTCCTTTGTGCGGGCTTATTGAGAAATATATCCCCTTCAAGTTTTATGATGCTTGTCTGAAAGCATTTGAGGAGATGAAGGGAAGTTTGGTGACTGCACCAATTATCATTGCCCCAGATTGGACGCAGCCATTTGAGTTGATATGCGATGCAAGTGACATAGCAATCAGAGCTGTTTTGGGGCAAATGAGGGATAAACTCTTTCACTCCATTTATTATGCGAGCAAAACTCTGAATCCAGCACAGATGAATTACATAGTTACTAAAACAGAGTTGCTTGCAGTGGTGTAGGCATTTGACAAGGTCAGATCCTATCTAGTGGGAACCAAAGTCATCGTCTACACAGATCATACAGCTATTAGATACTTGTTTGAAAAGAAAGACGCCAAGCCAAGGCTGATTCGTTGGGTCCTCCTCTGGCAAGAATTTGACATAGAAATCCGAAATTGAAAAGGGACAGAGAATTAAGTGGCTGATCATTTGTCCAGATTAGAAAATCGGAGCCATGTAGCTGAAGGAGGGTCAATCAAAGAAATATTTCCTGATGAGAAGTTATTAGCAGTCACCTCAAGTGAAGCCTCGTGGTATGCAGATTATGTGAATTTTATTGCAAGTGGGGTGACGCCACCAGAATTGACACCTGATAATAGGAGAAGGTTCCTACATGATCTAAGGCTCTACATGTGGGATGAGACATTCCTATATAGGCAGTGCGCAGATCAGTTGGTGTGAAGGTGTGTTCCTGAGGAAGAGATGAATGCAATATTGCATGACTGTCATGCTTCGCCATACGGAGCTCATCACTGTGGGGATAGAACAGCCCAAAAAGTGCTACAATCAGGTTTTTATTGGCCAAAATTGTTTAAGAATGTACATGCCTTTACTAAAAAGTGTGGCGGGTGCCAAAGAACTGGAACAATCACGAAGAGGCATGAGATGCCTTTGCAAAACATTCTGGCAGTAGAGATTTTTGATGTTTGGGGGATTAATTTCATAGGATCGTTCCCATACTCTAATGGTCAAAGGTACATCTTGGTGGCAGTCGACTATGTTTCTAAGTGGGTAGAGGTCATTGCTCTTCCTACTAATGACGCAAAGGTAGTGGTAAACTTTGTAAATAAGCACATCTTCACACGTTTTGGAACACCAAGAGTGTTGATAAGCGATGGAGGAACTCACTTCTGTAACACATTGCTGAATAATGTTCTTGCAAAGTATGGAGTTAAGCACAAGGTTCCCACTGCCTATCACCCCCAAACGAGTGGTCAAGTGGAAGTTTCAAAAAGAGAGGTAAAGCAGATTTTGGAGAAAACAACAAGTGGAAATAGAGAGGACTGGCAGGAAAGCTAGACGACACATTATGGGCATATCGAACCGCATACAACTCTCCTAGGTACTTCTCCGTATAAGTTAGTTTATAGGAAGGCGTGCCACTTGCCCGTCGAGCTTGAACACAAAGCCTATTGGGCAATTAAAAAGCTGAATATGGATATGGACTTAGTTGGTGAGAAGAGGTTGCTGCAACTCAACAAGCTTGATGAGTTTCGATTGCACGCATATGAAAATGCCAAATTATATAAAGAAAAGAATAAGAAGTGGCATGACAAGCATATCCAACATCAAGATTTTGAGCCAGGTCAAGAAGTTCTCTTGTTCAATTCGAGGTTGAAGCTTTCCCCTGGAAAGCTTAAGTCTCGTTGGACAGCTCCTTTTGTTGTGGTAAGTGTGAGGCCTCATGGAGCGGTGTAACTACGTGATACAAGCTCAAGTGGTACCTTCTTCGTAAATGGCCAGAGAATAAAACATTATTGGGGTGGTGAAATTGCATGGTACAAGACCTCGGTGGACTGGGCTAATGCTTACAAATGTGTTGAGTCATGCCACGACGTTAAATCAGGCGTTCGTTGGGAGATAACCCAATATTTATGACTTTCGTAGCATAGTTTATGTTTTCTTCTAGTTAGAGTAGACTAATTTTTTATTTTCTTTGTAGTTGCATAAAAAATAATCTTAGGCCGGAATGGTGTGGGGTGTATGTAACATATGTATCGAGTGCTCGGGTAGTCAGGATTTTATAATAAAAACAAATTGCGAAACGAGCGCCCAGGCCAGCGCCCCACGCTGCCTGGGGCGCACTCTCCAGAAGGTGAAAAACAACCCAACGTCAGCCCCAGCGTGGGGCGCTGGGCTGGGGGGTCAAGTATGTTTTATTTTATAATTTTTATTTTCGTTTCTTTATTTAATTAAATTACCAGCCCAAATAAACCAAATAACCCAACCCAATTACCCATATACACACACATCCTAACTCATACCTAATTACCCAAACCCATCTCCCACTTAAATTACAATAGATAAAATAATAATAAATAAATAAATAAACCTTTCTCAAAAACGTATTTTGCCGCCGCCCTTTCTTCTTCTTCCTTTATCTCTCAAGTTCTCGAATTCTTCAATCTTCCTTGTTCAATTCCATCTCAAGACCCACATGTATGTTCTTCTTTGTATCTCTTTTCTTGTATTTTGAGATTTTTTTAGTGTAATGTTAGCTCTCCTTATCCAACAATCCCCAATCCCCTAGGTTTCTTAAACATACTTTCATGTTATTGTGGGTGGATTTATTGTACAGGAAATTTGGTACAAAAATTTGGTTATGAATTTATGTTTAAAGTTGTAAACAATACTTCCCTTTACTTCATATAAATTTGGGAGGGCCACCTTGTTCCACCATTGTTGAAATAAAAGAAGCAAAATTGATGCCCACAAGGTGTTTGCTAAAATGCCTAAGAGAGTAAATTGAACACCGGTGAAGTCTGAGTAGCCGAGTGCAGTTGCATATGAGGTTGGGCGAAGTGTGGGGTGTTTGGGGGCATCGTATCTTGTTGGAAACTCTTGTAAGTCATAGTTAATGTACAATATTAGTGTAATAATATAAACTTTAGCTTTTCTATGCTTGCACCATAGTTAAGTTACAGCCATGTTAGACTAATTGAATTATATGGCATAGGGAAGTCTGAGTACCTATAGCCTTGTGATGACACATTGGTGCACGTTGAACCAATATTGTGATTCGATTATACATAGCCTTCAGTTTTAAGTGTGGGGTCATCTTGCCTTTCACGATGACCTTAGGCAAAAGTTCTTGATTCATTCTCATCTTTGTGTTTATCGTGTGAAGGTTGCTATGGCTCGTGACGGTGCCACCAAAGGAAAAGTGTTGGGGAAGTCCTCCACTACTGCTCCCCCTCCAAAGAAACGCAAGCAAGGCAAGAGTTCTTCCCGGAAAGCTAAGGGTGGAACTAGTTCGAGATGATGCCATTAGATGGCATGATAATTTTGTTCCATATGGGAAATATGTCTCCGAAATGGGGCTTAATGTAAAGGCTCTATAAAGGATTTTCCCTGATATATTTGTCCGTTTAGTAGAAATAAAGATGGATAAGCTCATAGAATATCCGGGCCCTGCAAATCTGAGCATGGTACAAGAGCTATGTGCCAACTGGAACGAGGGCCTGTTCCAATCATGGGTCTCAGGAAATGATATACCAATGGATAGGCGATCCTTCTATGACTTCTTGGGAGTTGATAAATCAATGGAGGCTACATAAGTTTGTCAAACGTCCACGCTACTAGGCAATACATCACACACTTTGTGGCATTGATTCTAATGCAAGGTGGACTCGGACTTAAGGAAATGCCCACCTTGAGATGCTCCGATTCGACTTCAACAAGACAACGAAGGTATGGCAAAACTTTGTGCAGGCTAGATTAATGCCCGTTGAGCATAACAGCGAATGCACTCGAGTTCGAGTGTGTGTGATCTATTTTTTGATGATCAGATGACGCCTCAATGTGAGCAAGACCGTGCTTGGGGAGATGGACTACACCCGCTTTGGAGGGAGGATCAAAAGGTTCTTCTTTGCTAAACATCACATCCTTGCTAGAGTCCACATCAAAGCTTACTCGGGCTGCAAGGAATAAGAGGGATGAAAATTTCAATAGGTATCTTTATAGTTACCTCAATGTTATAATGAGCAGGCTAGGGGTGTCACATGAGGAGCGCATGCAATTACGAAATGATCTCTCCAGTTTGTCCAAGGATATGTTAGGCATGGCACCGGGCAGTCTCATTCATTCATCTGAGGATGAAAACACTTACAATGGATCTGATGATGAGGATGAGGATGATGATGAAGTTACGGGGCCCATGGCTTTAGTACCCTTAGGAGATGATGATGAGCCCAGAGCCGCAGCTGGTGGGCATCCTGAGGAGGTAGACTCCGACTAGCAGGGAGTTCTTTCTTTCCACCTTACTTTATTTTGAATTTGTTATGCATCAGGGATTATGCATTGCTTAAGTATGGGTGGGGGAATACTTCTTGACTTGTGATTGTAAAAAAAAAAATTAGTGTTATTATTTTGTTTTTTTTCTACTTGTTAGCTTAGTTTAGAACTAACATAATCTTATGTTAAAAGAAATCAGAAAACAAAGCTCGGACTTTTCCCGGCGATGGATCTGTTGGAGAATTTTCTTAAGGGATTAAAGTCCGATTAAAATACCAACAAAATTTTTTTTTTAGGATAGTTAGGTAGTATTCATTGGTTTTTCTTTGGACGCCGGTTCTTTTCCAAGGGTGTAGCTCGAACCGGGTGTTTTATTTTCTTTTTTTTCTTAGGAGTAGGATAAGGGAGAAAATTGAGGTGCTCATAGGTACCTATTGACATGTTTGGTGTTGGCAAGTTAAGTTATGGCATGCGCTCTGTCTTCCTGCATATTTGATTTGAATTATAATGCCCAAGTAAAGTAGCCTACTCTTTGACGCATTTTTCTCAGTTGATTGACTTGTATGCCACCTAGTGCATTGTTGCTTAAAAATTCTCAACTTGATATGCTTGCTTGACTTGAGAGTTGCACAAAACCATCTTGAGTGAGTCAAGTGCCATGTGTGTGTAAGAATTGTTAATATTCTGTTCTATCATGTGTAGTCTAGAACTTGCCCCGTGTGTTAATCAACGCGAAATTATTAAGTTGTGCTAGTCTAGGAGAAGACATAGGTGTTTCTTGCTTGACCATAAAGGTGCTTGTAACTAACAAATATAATTTTCCCGTTGCTAGTCCCTTTGAACATGTAGACCGTTTCCTTGGCACCCACATTACAAGTCGTACTCCTATTTTATTCTTAATTCGAGATTATTGAACCTTTACCTCCTAAGGCACTTAGTCTCTAAAAGATGTAAGGGGAGAGATTGGGGAGTGGCTCTTGAGTGAAACCATGGAAGGGCTCTTAAGGTGCACTAAAATTATGAATAAAGGTCACTAGATTATGAACTTCAATGTAGGTGTGTGAAGAAAACGAAAAGAAAAGAAAAAAAGGAAAAATTTTGCAAGAAAAAGCAAATAAAAATTCAAATAATGTAGAAAAACACACACACCCTAATCCTTCTAACTCGTGCTAGTAAAACCATAGTGGTGCTTAATTGAAAAGAAGGCTATATTATATATGGTGTATGACAAGTGAATGGGATAAAAATAAAATGCGCTTGATATGTGAGTGTAGTGTATTAAAGTGCTTAGGAGGGTTAGTCACTATTCCTAAATGTATCCTAATCGTCCCTTAGCCTACATTACAACCTTAAAGTCCTAATTGATCCTAGATTTGGATAGCTTAAATTAGTAGAGATGTACACCACGGGCAAGCTTATGGTACGACCACGGGATGCACATGAACTCTTTGTGAGAGTGAGTGAATGTTGTTCAATTGTGGGATGTCCTTAATTTATGTTCAATGACATATTTGAATGTGTGGACTACTTTGATATTCACTCTTTTGTTTGTGGTGAGGGCACTTGGTCTCATGACGGATTGGTGATGTTGTACACTTTCTTTTGTTGGGTGAGTGTGTGAGTTGAGGATTCTTAGTGGTAACTAGTCGTCTCTTGAGGTAAGGTGGTTGTGGACAGGTTTCTTGAGTTGGTCGAATAGCATTGTGTATACTTGGGCAAGTTTAAAAGCGGGAAGAATGTGAAATTTGTGTGTTCATGCTTAATTGCTGATATCGATCATAGTCAAAAGGTAAGGTGTTTGATTGAATTAATTGTGAAGTGCTCTTTCATAGTGATAAGTACGTTTTGGGGTGTTAATATAGTTCCATTTCTCGAGGACGAGCAAGAGTATAAGTGTGGGTGTTGATAATCGGCTTAATGTATGCATATTTTGATATATATCACCTCACATTTTGCTCATGTCTCGAAGATTTGAGATGTATAATATGATTATTTGTGCTAATTTATGGTAATTCGATGTGTAGAAATCATTCAGATACAATTTGGGATGAAAACACGCGAATTGGAGCAAACTTGGGAAGAAAAGACAAAAAGTGGAATTTCAGAGCCACAGGCAGCATGGGGCGCTGCCTGTGGCGCAATTTACAGAATGGTTAGGACGGTGAGCGCCAGGGCCAGCGCCCCACGCTGCCCTGGACGCTCACAATGGGAAGTTGGCATGTTTCGACTAGGACTCGGTTATTTCGACCCCAAGACGTCCCCAACTCATATAAAAGCCAACTTAAACCTATTTTGAACGGGGGCGTGACTTGGAGAAAAAAACAAAAGTACGAAAAACTCGGGAGCACGGATTTGAGAAATTGTTCCATTCTTCCTCTAGTATTCATTGATTTTATGTTTGAAAATATTAATTTTGATAATTGTATAAGCATGAGTGGCTAAGAATCTTATTATTCTAGGGTCATCGGTGATACATGAATGTTGATGTTTGAAGTTTAATTTGACGAATTTGATTTTATCATATTGGGTTGTTTTTTTAATTCTGTTTTTATTATTTTGTTGAGTAGCTAACAGTGAAATACTATCTATGAATCTAAAGTTGAACTCGAAAGTGGGAATTCTAGATTGCATATAGAATTAAATAGAGAAGGTTCTTGAACCCAAGCATCGGGGAACGAATTCGCGGTTAGGATAAAAATATACCTAATTGCCTTGTTTGGTGAAAATACAAGAAGTGTAAATACATTCTTGTTAATCTTAATTCCATAGACATATAGGCATTAAGTTAGCTTGAATAGGCAAGTAAGAACTCGACAGATTCTTATGAGTAATATCAACCTTGTAAACCAACAATCCAGATAAATCAATTAGTCATTTTAAGCCAAGAACACAACATGATTGTTAGCTAACCCGTGACCCTGGAATATCATCTCTTATTGATTGTTATCTGAAATTGCTTAAGTGTTGTGGTTGATTTCTAGTTATTTCATTGCTTGATAGTTTTAGGTAGTAAATTAGTCACTTATATATTTTGTGAGAAATCTCTTGAATCGATAAGTTATTTGAGTTTGAATTAGTCAAAAGTTAATCATAAGTCTTCATGGGAACGATACTCTACTCACTACTCTATTACATGACGATCACGTATACTTGCGTGAGTGTGTTTGGTCACAACAATTACTCCGCAAGAGATAACCCACCTTCTTAGCCTCAAATTGGCATCTTGCTATACCCTTTCACAGCCACAATTACTATGGAATCACTTAATATTTCTGAGTTTGAACTCATCAATACGACATGAAAATCTACTTCGCTCTACAATTAAGCAGCATGGCAGATCCTTCAACGCACTCATAACTCAAGACCGTACGTCACATCAAAACAGGAATCAAGTACCCAATAGCAAACTCTCGAGTCACAAGTAAACTTTATTTATCTCATTCAACCCATCTGAACACATCCCGCATGCACATCATACTCATCATATAATCATTCAACCGCTCATCGATCCAAGAATTCCACTTATAGGGATACTACCGAACGCACAAGTTCTCACAACCGAAACTACCGAGCTTAAGCTACGGTCTAACCCCGACCTCAAGTCCTCCAGACTGGCCCATCACCAAAACATAGAATACTCATATCGAACCGCATTCATGGAATCACTAGCCAGTGATGCATAGACGATACCGAGCGTTCACATGCACACACGAATGCGTGGAAGGGATTCAAAGAGTTATGTTTCAACCTGAATCATCGTCGCATGATAGAATACAAGAAAGTGAAATTTCCTAAGGGTTCGGCTGTCACGACCCCAAATTCCCTCCTAGGATGTTGTGATGGCACCTAGTCTCTCAGACTAGGTAAGCCTATCAATGCGGAATAATAATAAATATCTGAAATAAATAAACTATAATTCAAATAATTTCAACTCCCAAAATCCGGTAGAAATAAGTCACAAGCTTCTAAGAATTTATCTTCGATGTCTCTATATAACAGAGTCTAAAGAAAATAAGGAAGCAACATAAAATGATAGAAGGGGACTCCGGAGTCTGCGGACGCTGGCA
>AWOL01S0016121.1:50500-96113 GCA_000715115.1 Nicotiana otophora | reverse complement strand
CTCCACTTCCAACCAAGAGGTTGTGAGTTCGAGTCACCCCAAGAGCAAGGTGGGGAGTTCTTGGAGGGAAGGATGCCGAGGGTCATTTGGAAACAGCCTCTCTACCCCAGGGTAGGGGTAAGGTCTGCGTACACACTACCCTCCCCAGACCCCACTAGTGGGATTATACTGGGTTGTTGTTGTTGTTGTTGTATAAGGAGAAAGATTCTTTACTCGAATAGAACTGTATCCTAGATAAAGGAAGAGTTAGAAGTTGAAAATAACTAGAACTCTTCCACCAAGGAAGAGTAAAGCATTAGACTTCTAGTTATTTCCTATTCTACTAACTCTATATATTGCAGGATGTTCTCATTTTACAGGTACGCACAAACGCTGAAGTTAAACGAGAGTTGAGAGCAAAATAGCAAGGCATTTTGTAAGCAATTCCTGTGTGATTCAAGTGTGCGAACATGAAGTTATATGAACCAGATAGAAGAACCAGTTCCAAGTGTTTGTCTTTTATTCTAGTTCAATTGTAGTAGGACTTTTGAGTTGTACCTTTCAGCTTCCTTTAGAAGCATTTGTACTAGGTACTCTAAGTGTAGTGTTCAAATTAGAGTTAACTTGAAATTGTCGCAACAGTCTAAGGCTTGTTGCCACAAAGGGTTAGAGGTAATCCTTAAGTTTACAAAGAGTTTTGTAAATGCTATTTTTGGCTCAGTGATTTAGTGAAGTGTTGGAAAAAATCCTACTGGGTAGTAGGTCGTGATTTTTTCACCTTTTGAGTCAGGTGTTTTCCAACGTAAAAATACTTGTGTTCTTTACTTTATGCATTTATTATTTGGGCAACAGTAGGATAAAGAACACATAGAAGAACCAGATCCTTCTATAATCTGTGCACGCAAAAAATTAGACACCACACAAATTACCCCCATTTTGTGTGGTATTGAAGTATAAAATATCAATTAGTATCAGAGCAAGTTATCCTTGAAGAGGCTAACACCTTAGGATAAGATCAAGATAAGTGCACCACCTGAAAATTGAGAAGGGCAATCCACTGCTAGGCCACCACTCTTTAATGGGCAGTACTACTCTTAGTGGAAGAACAGAATGAGAGATCACATTCAAGGAGAAAACTATGAGCTATGAAAGATTATCACTGATGGTCCACTGGCAACCTTGAAGAAAAATGCTGAAGGAGTAGATGTGCCAAAAACAAGAGCGAATTGCAATGCTGAGGACTTGAAGAAGTGGGAGAATAATGCTAAAGCCAAGAAATGGCTTGTTTGTGGGCTTGGTCCAAATGAGTACAACAAAATTCAAGGTTGTTCCACTGCTAAAAAAATTTGGGACACACTGCAAGTGGCCCATGAAGGAAAGACTCAGGTAAAGAGATCCATAGGAACTCTATTGTATTCTCAGTATGAGAACTTCGTTATGAAGGATGGGGAAACCATTCTGGAGATGTACACAAGGTTCACTACAGTGACAAATAAACTAAAATATCTTGGAAGGATTATCCCTGAAGAAGAGAGGGTTGAGAAGATACTTACTAGAGTCTTGCCAATCACTTGGGAAAGCAAGATCACTACCATCCAGGAGTCAAAGAATATTGCCACTCTCCCACTAGATGAATTGATTGGGAATCTCACTGTCTATGAACTTAGGAGACAAACCATGAAAATGGATGTACCTAAAAAGGAAAGGAGCTTGGCACTCAGAATCACTGAAGGTTCTGATCTGGAAGATAATGAAATGACTATGATCACCAAAGACTTCAAGAAGTACCTGGGGAGAAGAAAGGGTTCTTCAAGAAGTAGAAGTTACATCAACGCAAAAGCTCCTGAGAAACAAACTAATGATGGCTGCTACAAGTATGGAAATATGGATCACCATATCAAAAACTATCCTTTGTGGGAAATTGAATGGAAGAAGGAAAGAGTTGAACGAAAGAACAGGAAGAAGGAATAGGTTCAACCCAAGAAAAGCAACAACAAAGGATCAACCAAGTCTATGATCGTTGCTTGGGGAGAAAGCTCAGATGATAATGATGATGATGATGATGAACGAGCACTTATGGCCATTGGAGAATATGATGAAGAAACTGACACAAAGACAAGATTAAATTTTTGTCTAAACAAAGGTTATCTGAGTTACTACTAGAGCTAGTTGATGAATCTGAGGATGTGAATAATGAAAAGGAACAACTGCTAAAAGAATGTGTAATTTTGAAAGCTAAGTGCAAAAACCTGAAACTTAGGGCTTGTGAAATTAAAATTGAAAATATTGTGTTGAAGAACCGGGTTCATGCACTTGACACAACTGTCCTAGAAATTAGATATGAAAATCTAAAATTGAAATTAGGAGCAGGTAAAAAGACAGCTGATCGCACACAACTCACTTTAGAAGAAACTGTAGGATAAATGAAAGATGAGTTGTATAAGAGGGATGGACAGGTAAGAGTCCTAAAGGAGGATCTGAACAAGGTCAAGCATGAGCTAGACAGAACTTGTAAATGGAACAGGTCCTCCGATGCACTTTCATTGCTATAGGAACATCATAGTAGCAATAGAAGAGGACTTGGCTTTGGAAACTCTACACCTAAGTGGGATCTCAAAAGTAAGTACCTCACACTCCCTGAGAACAATATTTGCACACACTATGGTAACGCTGGTTACTATAAGAGTGAATGCACTGCAAAATAGAAGGCATATCAAAAGAACAAAAAGTTTGTTCTAGGGAAAAATAGGCTGTCAAGTTGGGCTAAAAAGAATATCCTTTTACTTATAGCAAGACTAACCCCTGATTTTGGATTCCTAAGACTAACCCCTGATTTTTTTTTGTAGGTCCAAGTGAAGGGGAGTAGCCAAATATAGTACATGGATAGTGGATGTTCAAAGCACATGACATGAAGCAAAAACAAGTTCCTTTCACTTGAGGATCTTAAGGGAGGTAATGTCTCTTTTTGAAAATGGAAAGAAAGGTGAGATCACTGGGGTTGGAAAGGTAGGTAAGTCTGATTCTCACTCTATTGAGAATGTATACTTGATAGATGGACTGAAGTACAATCTAATAAGTGCATCGCAATTATGTGATAGAGGTAATATGGTAGCCTTCACCTCTACAAAATGCTTTGTGATTAATCTTATCACTGACAAGATAGTTTTGTAGGAACAAAGAGTGAAAAACATATATGTTGTGGATCTATCGACACTTTCAGATAATAAACCCACTTGTTTAAATGTGTTGGATAATGATACCCTTATTTGGCACAAGAGACTTAGACATGCCAGTCTAAGCCAACTCAACAAACTAGTCTCCAAGGACTTGGTGATAGGGCTGCCTAATATTAAGTTCAAAGGAGATAAAGTTTGTGAGTCTAGTGCAAGGGGGAAGCAGGTAAGATCCTCTTTCAGGTATCAAAGTTCTCATCTCATTGAGAAAATAATCACTGATCCAACCTCTGGAATAAAAACCAGATCTTCTTTGAAGAATCTTTGTACTTTTGATATTTTTTATCTCTTATTGAACCTAAAAATATTGTTGAGGCTTTGTAGCATAAAGACTGGGTGAATGAAATACAAGATGAACTCAACCAATTTGAGAGAAGTCAAGTTTGGCATCTAGTACCAAGACCCAAGGACATATCAGTAATTGGCACAAAATGGATCTTCATAAACAAACTTGACGAAGATGGAACAGTTACAAGGAACAAGACAAGATTGGTGGTTCAAGGATATAGTCAAAAGGAGAGCATAGACTATGATAAGACTTTTGCTCCAATTGCAAGATTGGAAGCAATTCGACTCCTTATAGACTTTGCTGCTTACATGNAATATGATGAAGAAACTGACACAAAGACAAGATTAAATTTTTGTCTAAACAAAGGTTATCTGAGTTACTACTAGAGCTAGTTGATGAATCTGAGGATGTGAATAATGAAAAGGAACAACTGCTAAAAGAATGTGTAATTTTGAAAGCTAAGTGCAAAAACCTGAAACTTAGGGCTTGTGAAATTAAAATTGAAAATATTGTGTTGAAGAACCGGGTTCATGCACTTGACACAACTGTCCTAGAAATTAGATATGAAAATCTAAAATTGAAATTAGGAGCAGGTAAAAAGACAGCTGATCGCACACAACTCACTTTAGAAGAAACTGTAGGATAAATGAAAGATGAGTTGTATAAGAGGGATGGACAGGTAAGAGTCCTAAAGGAGGATCTGAACAAGGTCAAGCATGAGCTAGACAGAACTTGTAAATGGAACAGGTCCTCCGATGCACTTTCATTGCTATAGGAACATCATAGTAGCAATAGAAGAGGACTTGGCTTTGGAAACTCTACACCTAAGTGGGATCTCAAAAGTAAGTACCTCACACTCCCTGAGAACAATATTTGCACACACTATGGTAACGCTGGTTACTATAAGAGTGAATGCACTGCAAAATAGAAGGCATATCAAAAGAACAAAAAGTTTGTTCTAGGGAAAAATAGGCTGTCAAGTTGGGCTAAAAAGAATATCCTTTTACTTATAGCAAGACTAACCCCTGATTTTGGATTCCTAAGACTAACCCCTGATTTTTTTTTGTAGGTCCAAGTGAAGGGGAGTAGCCAAATATAGTACATGGATAGTGGATGTTCAAAGCACATGACATGAAGCAAAAACAAGTTCCTTTCACTTGAGGATCTTAAGGGAGGTAATGTCTCTTTTTGAAAATGGAAAGAAAGGTGAGATCACTGGGGTTGGAAAGGTAGGTAAGTCTGATTCTCACTCTATTGAGAATGTATACTTGATAGATGGACTGAAGTACAATCTAATAAGTGCATCGCAATTATGTGATAGAGGTAATATGGTAGCCTTCACCTCTACAAAATGCTTTGTGATTAATCTTATCACTGACAAGATAGTTTTGTAGGAACAAAGAGTGAAAAACATATATGTTGTGGATCTATCGACACTTTCAGATAATAAACCCACTTGTTTAAATGTGTTGGATAATGATACCCTTATTTGGCACAAGAGACTTAGACATGCCAGTCTAAGCCAACTCAACAAACTAGTCTCCAAGGACTTGGTGATAGGGCTGCCTAATATTAAGTTCAAAGGAGATAAAGTTTGTGAGTCTAGTGCAAGGGGGAAGCAGGTAAGATCCTCTTTCAGGTATCAAAGTTCTCATCTCATTGAGAAAATAATCACTGATCCAACCTCTGGAATAAAAACCAGATCTTCTTTGAAGAATCTTTGTACTTTTGATATTTTTTATCTCTTATTGAACCTAAAAATATTGTTGAGGCTTTGTAGCATAAAGACTGGGTGAATGAAATACAAGATGAACTCAACCAATTTGAGAGAAGTCAAGTTTGGCATCTAGTACCAAGACCCAAGGACATATCAGTAATTGGCACAAAATGGATCTTCATAAACAAACTTGACGAAGATGGAACAGTTACAAGGAACAAGACAAGATTGGTGGTTCAAGGATATAGTCAAAAGGAGAGCATAGACTATGATAAGACTTTTGCTCCAATTGCAAGATTGGAAGCAATTCGACTCCTTATAGACTTTGCTGCTTACATGAAATTCACTCTCTATCAGATGGATGCCAAAAGTGCCTTCCTCAATGGCTATCTAAAGGAAGAAGTGTTTGTCAAGCAACCTCCGGGCTTTGAAAGCAAGGAATGTCCTGATCATGTGTACAAGCTTGACAAGGAACTTTATGCGCTCAAGTAGGCTCCAAGAGCATGTTATGAAAGATTGTCAAAATTATTGCTTGAGCATGGCTACAAGAGAGGTAAAATTGACAATACTTTATTCTTGAAAGAAAAAGGTAAAGATCTCTTGGTAGTTCAGATATATGTTGATGATATAATCATTGAAGCAACTACTAATAAGTTAAGTAAAGAATTTGCTAAACTAATGGGGAGTGAATTTGAAATGAGTATGATGGGTGAGATTAATTTCTTTTTAGGCTTATAAAATTAAACAAAATTCAAATAGAACTATGATCCATCAACAAAAGTATGTGAAAGAGTTGCTTAAAAGGTTTAAAATGGAAGACTCCAAATAAATTGGCACTCTTATAGAAACAACCACAAAATTGGATATAGATGAACCCGGATCATCTATTGATCAAAAGTTGTATAGGGAATGATAGGCTCTTTGTTATATCTCATTGCTAGTAGACCTGGTATTGTTTTCAGTNAAACTGAACTTCGGGAAGTTCGGAGTTGATTTTGAAAAGAAAATTCTAATTTCGGGAGTTTTAAGTTGGAAGAATTGGCTAAGGCTTGACTTTTTGAGTAAACGAGCTTAAAATTAGGATTTGAAGGTTCCAATAGGTTCGTACANGGATATAGATGAACCCGGATCATCTATTGATCAAAAGTTGTATAGGGAATGATAGGCTCTTTGTTATATCTCATTGCTAGTAGACCTGGTATTGTTTTCAGTATAGGTCTTTGTGCTAGATTTTAGGCAAATCCAAAGGAGTCTCACTTGACTGCCATCAAGAGGTTCTTGAGATACCTAAAAGGCACCACTGACCTTTGTCTATGGTATCCAAAAGGTAGTAATTTCAACTTAGTGGGATATGTTGATGCTGATTATGCAAGTTTTCTTGTGGATAGAAAGAGCACCTCAGGTATGGCACACTTTCTTGGCTCATGTCTTATGTCTTGGGCCACCAAAAAGCAATATTGTGTGGCCTTTCTATTGTTGAAGCTGAGTATGTGGTTGTTGTCTCATGTTGTGCTAAATTGTTGTGGATTAAACAATAATTAATGGACTTTGAAATTGGTGTAGGTTGTATCCCCATATTTGTGACAACACCAGTACAATTAGTATGACCAAGAACCCATATCATCACAAAAGAACTAAGCACATATATGTTAGGCATCACTTTTTGAAGGATAACTATGAAAAGGGTTTGATCACTGTGGAATTTTGTGCTACTGATAAGCAAATAACTGACATCTTCACAAAAGCTCTAAGTAGAGATCACTTTGAAAAGAACATGTTAGAATTAGGGATGATTAAGATCACCTAAAAGGAACTTGTTCTAACTCAAAAATTAGTTAGATAATTAGTGAATTTTGTACATAATTAGATTAGATTTTGCTCAGTCTCATAGTTTCACTAGTATACTCGTGTGTCATGTGTTAAAATGTCTCATTAATCTCTAATGATATTATCTTTATTTTCTTGGAAAATTCATACTTAAATAAGAGAATTCTCAGTGAAGAACCTGGTTCATCAAGATTACATGGTATGTACTCTTCACTCAGCATATTTTGAAATAATTGTATTTGGACCATGATGGAAAGGAGAGTCCCATTAAATCCTAACCTCCCTCAAGATTATCCTTTACAAAAAGAACTAGTTTTACCCAAAGAGAGTCCCCAGCGTAATAATTGCCTATAATTTAGGGAAGTCTCCAATGTCTTTTCAAACTGATTCCCAGTTTGATTAGACTCCTGAGCTTTTTAAAAGCTGCCATTACTCAATGAAACTCTCCCTCCTCAAATTGATTTGGCCTTACCCATTTTCTCATTCTAAACTCTCCTTCCATAAAACATTTCTCTATATCTTCTCAACACTCACATTTCGTCTACACCCATTAATGGCCAACCTCTCTGAAAATGTAAAAACCCGACCAGTGGTTTTGATCCCTAACAAATCATTTGGAGGTTTTATGCCTTGGGTAGCTTCACTTAGGGTATTATGACTTGTACGTGTGGTCGAAACTGAACTTCGGGAAGTTCGGAGTTGATTTTGAAAAGAAAATTCTAATTTCGGGAGTTTTAAGTTGGAAGAATTGGCTAAGGCTTGACTTTTTGAGTAAACGAGCTTAAAATTAGGATTTGAAGGTTCCAATAGGTTCGTACAATGATTTCGGACTTGAGCGTATGTTCGGGTTGAGTATCGGATCACCCGGGAGCATTTCGGTGCTTATTACGGAAGGTTAGCATTTTAAAGGTTTAATAATTTCATGAGTTTGGTTTGAAGTGGATTTTGATGTTATCAACGTCCGTTTGGGGTTACGAGCCTTAGAATAGGTTCGTTATGTTATTTATGACTCGTGTGTGAAATTTGAAGTCATTTCAGATTAATTTGATACGTTTCGGCACAAGATATAGAATTTGGAAATTTGAAAATTTATAAGTTTGATTCGAGGCGTGATTCAGGATTTTGATGTTGTTTGACGTGGTTTAAAGCTTCGACTAAGTCCGTATCGTATTTTGGGATGTGTTGGCATATTTTGTCAAGGTCCCAGGAGCCTTGGGTGGATTAAAGATGGTTAATAGATCGAGTTTGGGCTTGGGGGAAATGCTGAAGCAGCTGGAATCTGGTGTAACCGCACCTGCGGGGCTTTGGCCATAGGTGCGGAGCCGTAGAAGCGGCCAAGAGGGTCACAGGAGCGGTTATGGGTGAGCTGGGGAGTGGCGCAGGTGCGAGACCATTTACGCATATGCGATGACGCAGATGTGGCGTCCTTGAGCGCAGAAGTTGAGTGGCTGGGGAAGGCTGAAACCGCAGATGCGGTCGAGTTCTGCAGAAGCGGCACCGCACCTGTGCATGAGGAGCCACAGAAGTGAAGGCACAAAAGCACTGTAGGGGTCGCAGATGCAGATATTGAGGGACCAAGAGGGAGCCACAGAAGCGGTCTTTGTGCCGCAGAAGCGACTCATGTTCCGCAGATGTGAAATGTCGCTGGGCAGTGAGGTTTTTATAAAAATGGGATTTGTCCCATTTTCTTTCATTTTCACTTGGTTGGGGCGATTTTGGAGAGCTTCAAGGAGAGATTTTCATCAAGAAACACGAGGTAAGTGATTCCCACCTATTACAAGTTAAATACATGGTTTATATATGGATTTGAACATGGAAATTAGTAGAAACTTGAGATTTTGGTAGAAAACCTAGAAATTTGGATTTTGACCATGAAATTAGGCATTGAATTAGAAATAAATCATATATTTTGAGTTCGTGGTGTTATGGGTAAAGTTTATCTTCAAAAATATTTGAAATGCGGGCACGTGGTCCCGACTGTTGGCTATATCCACTTTTCGAGAGGGGTTGGGAATTGTTTAAATTGATTAATTATGGGTATTATAATACATTTTGATTGGGTTGCACACTGTTTGAATAGTTTGGATCGACGGGCTTTGGTTCGAGGTGTTAGAGAGGCTTTAGAGCCGGTTATAGAACTTCGGAGCGAGGTAAGTCTCCTGTCTAACCTTGTAATGGGGAAACTACCCCTAGGTAATATTTATTGTTATGTCCAACTAGTTGTGGGTGCTACGTACGCACTAGGTGCCGAGAGTCTGTACGTAGCTAAAGCATGTTTATGTCCGGGTAGACTTAGGATCTTATTATGTAATATTTGAATTATTTGAACCCATGTTGCCGACTTAATTAATTGAAGTTATAAATAAAATTGATTTAGAAATAAATTTATGTACACCAGGCCAAGCCTTAACACTTTGAGTTGTGGGCGCGTTACTTGGAAAATGGTAAAAATTATATTCATTTTAGGCTCATGTGTCGTAATGTAAACATGTGTCCCGTAATTCGGTGACTTCCTTATTTTTATTGTGGAGAGGACCGAACACCTTGGCAGTATATAGATGCATCTATGGTTCGTGTCGCACGGCCCTCGACGGTATACACATTATTCTGGATCGGGCCGAACGACCTCGACGGAAATCGTGTGTCATAACGCTATTAGTCCGAATATTCACGAGATAAACCTTCCACTCATGCCCAACGATTTACATGGTATTCCTTATTTATTTGATAATGACACTTGACATTTTCGGAGATGTTAAGGTAGAACACAAGATTTAGAAATTTGTGCTTTAAAAGAAGTAATTGGAATATTATGTAACCTACAGATGTACCCCATAATTTCTGTATGCATCATATATTCTCATGTTTTATTATATTCTTTTATTGGACCTTTAGTAAGTGTCGATGTCGACCCCTCGTCACTACTTCTACGGGGTTATGATGGATACTTACTGGGTACGCATTGATTTAAGTACTCATGCTGCACTTCTGTACTAAATGTGCAGGATTTGACAGGTTCGTTTAATGATTCCCTTGGCACGTAGGTGCACCTATTGAGGAGACCATGTAAGATGCATTCCAGGCTACGCATCGCAGTCCACTGAGTTTTCATTGTACTAATTATTTTATTCTATCTTATTACATTCGGAACAACTGTTGTATTATTATTATACTCCTTAGAAAAATGCTTACGTACTTGTGACACTGGGTTTTGGGGGTTCCTACGGGTTGTTTGTTGATGTAGTTGTGTAAATATTTTCACTTACTTTGAAAAATCTATTACATACATTTTAATTAAGGAGATATTTTGATTTCAATTACTAAAATAAGTAAGTGAGTTGATAGATCACCATTGGCTTGCCTGACGGCTGTGTTAGGTGCCATCGTGACCTTTAGCGGATTTTGGGTCGTGACAGCTTAGTATCAGAGCGTTAGTTTCACTTGGGTCTCACGAGTCATGAGCAAGCCTAGTAGAGGCTTGCGGATCGGTACAGAGATGTCTGTACTTATCTTCAAGAGGGTACAGGGTTGTTAAGAACACTTCCCTTCTTGATTTCTCATCGTGCGATTTGATATCATTCAGGCTTGCGCCTTTATTTCCTTCCCATCCAATCTTATGCGACGTGAAGTGCTTGTTATTAATTTGGCGTCGAGGAGTTGTAGTGGTACCACAGACGTGGTGCAAGACGTTTTCCCCTGCGTGTTTGGGTAGGCTATTATCGTTGCCTTATGGAAGGATGTTCTGTCATTTCAGTTCATTAGTTGTATTTCCGATAGTTTTGAGGCTATGCCCAGATTTCTATGATGTTCATGCGTCATTAACGCACAATATCGATATAATGTGGGGTGCTCGTTTATGTGATGAGGTAGTGAATGACTTGAAGAGAGGATTTATCAGTGCATGATATCGGGGGTTTAGCATTTAATTCCAGCAGAGGAAAGGCAATCGGACTATAGATGTCCAAGTTTGGTTGGTGAAGCGATGAGATTTGGTATTCTCGAGCATGGTAGAATTCTCATTTATGATGTGGTATCATCGTCCTTGTTGGGAATGCGTTAAGGTTACCCGGTGTTATGGACCTTTCTGATTTTGGCCTTAGGGACAGAGCGTTGTGAAATGGTGCTTAGGAAGCGATTGTCAGAGATAGCGGTGTGTAGCGGTTCTGAATCGAATTGGCACTTCTAATATTGATGGATAGAGAAAGATGATCTTCTAGGAGGTTGGTAGCAATTCATTTGTTCTAGTGCTACAAGTATGGATTTGATTTGAGGTAACATTGGGATAGCGAAGTATAAGGAAGGATATGGCGGGATGTGTCTCACGGAGGATGAATTACTAGAAGGTCAAGTATGAGAACCGGAGGACGAGAAATTGCTTAAATGAAAGGGTTTGACTGAAGTGGGAGCGGCAGGTAGCGTATGTATTCTGTGGTAGGATAGCCACGTATCTTGAGGAAGATTAGAGCGATTTGGGAGGCATGGTGAGAGTGACTAGGTCCACAGATTATAATTGGAACAGTGGTTATTGTGTGGAGAAAGATTGAACATGGCAGAGAGGAGTCTTCTTGAAATAAAGAGGGGTGTGAAGTTTTGATTATCGTTATAGATGCAACATAGCTTTGAGTTTGGAAGGTATTGTTGAACTTTCAGTTGATGTCAGTGGGGAAGGAACAGACTTGTGCAGCTGGTGGATAAGCATGGGCTTAGGAGGGTTTACTGATTACATGGTAGTTGTATCCAGTGCAGTGCCGTTGGGGGATGTCAGTAAGGAATTCCACATGTGGGTTATCTCCTGTGAGAAGGTTAGCGGTTGTGTGATGTTGAGGAAACTTTTGCGTAGAATACTACTTGCTACCCCGTATGAGGTTGAATATGTGATTGTGACTGATTATTCAGAATGTTCATGAAAAGCTTAAATAAAGACTTCGAGGAATTTGGCGGGTTAACGGTACAGGATCATGGTAAATGAGAATGGAGGAATCGTTATGGGCTCTACATTATGTGATGGTATATTAAATCTAAGTGGGGGAACCCCACCATCTACGATTGGATCGTATGGTTGCCTACTTGTGCGGTTTCTGGTTATCGGTGTATTAGTAGATTATTTATGACTAAGGAAAAGTAAATGTCAGGAGTAAGTCGAACAAGGAACCTAATGATTGTATGCTATACTTCGCCTTATCGATTGAGGTGCAGGATTTGGGAAGAATCTGAGTGTATGCCTCTTATGGATGTAATGTACAAGGAAAAAAATTCAGCTGGTTGCTTCTTTAAGAGTGTGTTCATGTGCTAGCAGAGCATTGAAGTTTGGTGATATTCGGGATCAGGTCAGAGTGGGTAGTCCTCAACAACGGTTCTAGTGGGTTCAAGAATTAAAGTGCAGTGCCTAAGGATTTTGGGTTCGTTGTGTGGTTAAGGATCGAGTTTTCACAGATGGACGGGACTTGGAAGGTTCTATGTTATCATCGGGTATACTGTGCAGTATTGGAGGAAAGGAAGAAATGGCTTCGGATGCGCGAAAGGTCTTGCAGAATGAGTGCACCAGTTGGAGATGCTATTGTGCGCATAAGGAGGTATGTGAGGATTAATGGGTATTGAGACAATATGGTCTCGCAATTCGTGTCACTCGAGATGAGTGCGGGTTGAGTTCGTTATGTTGTGAATGGAGATATTATATTTCTAAGTCAGATCAAAAGTAAATTGAAAGAAGTGGGGTCGGTTAGTAATGGTTGAATCAGCATAATCGTGGCAATGATCAGTCCCTTCGGTGTGTGACGTTATACATGTGGTTTGTGGTTGTACATGCGGGCTTGACATGCACCATAACTTGATTGATTGAGGAGGTATTTCATTCAAAAAGACTTGTTATGTAAATGGATTCCTAAAGAGTCATGGCGATTTAGGTCACGACTTGAGGTTTGTATTTCTGCGGTTTGGGAATTCAATTGCATGCTGCATTGGTTCTTCTGAAATGAGCTAAGTGAAAGGGTTCTAGACAATGAAGTGTTTATTCTACTGGTAGTTCGGGAGTTATGATGAATTCGTGTATTCTCACTTAGCGGCATGATAGGTGCAGTGAGCGGCATGGGAATTTGAAAGTTGAGCATCAAGATTGTGGTTCGGTGTTGATAAGAATGTCACGAGATCAGATGATCAGGGAAGAATTAAGATGTTTAGAGTATGTTGGCGTTATCTTAGTGTCGCTTGAGAATGGTGTTATGTGGAAGAGGCATTATGTATTGATTTGCTGATTGTGATTTACCTAACAGAATTAGTATGGTTGGTGGTATAGATTTGCGGACTTTGCTACCTGATCGGAAGGTTGTGGGAGCGTACCCTACTGGGAGATTTGTATAAGTGTGGCATGTTAGTCACTTGATTGTTAAAGATTAAGACCAAGTATGGAGGTTATGGTAATATCACAAATGCGAGAGTTTATGCTTGAGAGGCAGCCCTATTCCTTGGGTTGTGGACTGTGTAAGTTGTTTCGGATTTGACGGTTGTTCTTATGTGTCATGAATAGGGACATTGTGGATCTTTGGAAGGTTATTGGCCCTGTATGGTATGATCAGAATCGGTGTGAGGTCTGTTGGTGGATCTAATGTGAGTGTGTACTCTACGTCAGGTCGGATATGTTTGTTCGTCAAGGCATTGTTTACGTAGGAGTCGTCGGGCATGGGGCATTATTCTCGCCGTCATCTATTCCATGTAAATCTCTATTGTGCTATGTAGTTTGTGAGACGGCTTGATTATTCGCACATGTGTTGAGGCCCCGTGCTGTTAGTGGTGTTATGTGAGCAGGATGGCTCTCAAGATACAAGTCATTTATTGCACCTTAGTTTTGCTTGGGTTTCGTAGTGTATGGCGCTATCTGTCTCCCCAGGATTTGTGTTGTGCACTAGGCATGCTTGTGGCCATTATTCGGGCATTTCATAAGTATAAGCTTTACGACTTGATATGTGTGTTTTCTTCATGATTGTTATTTGCGGATCGGGTGGTACGCCTCAACGGGCATGATATGTGGATCGGGTTGCACGCCAAAGTGGTGTCATGTCGGATCAGGTTGCATACCGCAACAATGAGATGTTGAGCATAGCTCTTTACACATATTTTGTGTGCCTTGTTTTCATCCCTGAGGTAGGTTCACAACATCTAGTCGGTCGATTCATTCGTTACGCGGGCTGGGTAGTCCTCCTCTAGAGTTCGTGTTTCCTTATGTATCACATTCGAGTTGTAGCTTGTTGGCGCGTTGTGGGCGTCATATAAGATTTTTGGCAGTGTCTGAGATGGCTTATTGCCAGAGAAGTTTGTACTGGGTGAGACGAGATTATTGGACCTAAAATTAGTTCAATCAGATTTATATAAGGTACATTAAAGAGAAAATATCGTTATTTAGTTCAGAATGAGGTAATGGTTCTAGTTAGGAGGAGAAACTCCATGAATTATTGATTCGGCATGTGGTTATGAGTTTCTACACATCTCTTTCATCGTGAAAGTATTGCAAGAGTAGGAATAGGACTTACATGTGTCATGAGGTGTATTATGGGCATCAGATTCGTGATATTTCAGCTATTGTGGTCGGGGGATGTTATTATGGACAACCGACTTATGTGGTGCATGGTATGATTTCAGCATAGATGCATGATCATGTTTTGGTACAGTGTGTAGTGATTGGTACGATGTTCATGTGTTAGAATCAAGCCTTGTAAAGAAACTCGGAAGTTGGAACTTGGTTCTAAAGCTTGTTAGCTAAGGTTATAGGGAGGATTTTCAGTCTGGCTCGAGCCAATGTGTTCAACTAGAATGTGGTGGCACGGGTAGGTGAACGAGGTATTAAATGATGATTTTGGACAACTCCGGAGCAGTCCTTAGCACGTTCGAGCACGAACGTATGTTTAAGTGGGGGAGAATGTAACGACCCGACTGGTCGTTTTGAGCTATAGCGCATCGTTCATCATTTGAGGCCTTGAGTAGCTTCACTTTGGGTATTATGACTTGTACATGTGGTCGTAACTGAACTTTGGGAAGTTCAGAGTTGATTTGGAAAAAATATTCTAATTTCGGGAGTTTTAAGTTGGAAGAATTGGCTAAGGCTTGATTTTTGAGTAAACAAACTCGAAATCGGGATTTGAAGGTTCCAATAGGTTCGTATGATGATTTCAGACTTGGGCGTATGTTCGGGTTGAGTATCGGATCACCCGGGAGCGTTTCGATCCTTATTATGGAAGATTGGCATTTTAAAGGTTTAAGCATGTCATGAGTTTGGTTTGAAGTGGATTTTGATGTTATCGATGTCTGTTTGGGGTTCCGAGCCTTGGAATAGGTTCGTTATGTCATTTATGACCCATGTGCAAAATTTGAAGTCATTTCGGATTGATTTGGTACGTTTCAGCACAAGATATAGGATTTGGAAAATTGAATATTTATAAGTTGATTCGAGACGTGATTCATAATTTTGATGTTGTTTGACGTGGTTTAAGGCTTTGACTAAGTCCATGTCATATTTTGGGACGTGTTGGTATATTTGGTCAAGGTCCCGAGGGCCTCGGGTGGATTCCGGATGGTTAACAGATCGAGTTTGGGCTTGGGGGAAATGCTGAAGCAACTGACATATGGTGTGACCGCACATGCGGGGTTTGGGCCGCAGGTGCGGAGCCGCAGAGTGGCCAAGAGGGTCGCAAGAGAGGTTTTGGGTGATCTGGGCAGTGGTGCAGGTGCGAGATGTCCTTGAGCGCAGAAACAGATTTGCTAGGGAAGGCTGGGACCGCAGATGCAGTCGAGTTCCGCAGAAGCAGCACCGCACCTGCGCATGAGGAGCCACAAAAGCAAAGGCGTAGAAATGTTGGAGGGGCCGCATATGCGGAGATTGAGGGGCCAAGAGGGAGCCGCAAAAGCAGTCTCTGTGCCACATAAGTGGGTCATGTTCCACATATGCGAAATGTCGCTGGGCAGTGAGGTTTTTATAAAAATGGGATTTGGCCTATTTTCTTTCATTTTCACTTGGTTGGGGCGCTTTTGGAGAGCTTCAAAGGGTGATTTGGGATTTTGGTAGAAAACCTAAAATTTTGTATTTTTGGATTTTAACCATAAAATTGGTCATGAAATTAAGAATAAATCATATATTTTGAGTTCGTGGTGTTATGGGTAAAGTTTATCTTCGAATATTTTCGGAATCAGGGCACGTGGGAATTGTTTAAAATGATTAATTATAGGTGTTAGAATACATTTTGATTCGGTGCACACTGTTTGAATAGTTTGTATCGACGAGCTTTGATTCGAGGTGTTAGAGAGGTTTAGGAGCCGGTTATAAAATTTTGGAGCGAGGTAAGTCTATTGTCTATATTTATTTCTATGTGCAACTAGTTGTGGGTGCTACGTATGCTCGAGGTGACGAGAGTCCGTATGTTGCTAAATCATGTTTATGTCCGGGTAGACTTAGGATCTTATTATGTATTGAATTATTTGAACTCATGTTGCTGGCTTAATTAATTAATGTTATAAATGAAATTGATTTAGAAATAAATATATGTATACTAGGCCAAGCCTTAACATTTTGAGTCATGGGCAAGTTACTTGGGAAATGGTAAAACTTATATTCATTTTAGGCTAATGTGCTGTAATGTAAACACGTGTCCCATAATTCGATGACTTCCTTCCTTTTCTTATGGAGCGGGTCGAACACCTAGGCAGTATATAGATGCATCTATGGTTCGTGTCGCACGACCATCGACAGTGTATACATTATTCTGGATCGGGCCGAACGACCTCGGCGGAAATCGTGCGTCATAACGCTATTAGTCCGAATATTCACGAGATAAACCTTCCACTAATGCTCGACGTTTTACATGGTATTCCTTATTTATTTGATAATAACACTTGACATTTTCTGAGTTGTTAAGGTAGAACACAAGATTTAGAAATTCATGCTTTAAAAGAAGTAATTGGAAGATTATGTAACTTACAGATTTACCCCATCATTTCTGTATGCTTCATATATGCTCATGTTTTATTATATTGTTTTATTGGACCTTTAGTAAGTGTCGATGTCGACCCCTCGTCACTACTTCTCTGGGGTTAGGCTAGATACTTACTGGGTACGTGTTGATTTACGTACTCATGCTGTACTTCTGCACTAAATGTGCAGGGTTTGACATGTTTGTTTGATGATTCCCTTGGCTTGTAGGCGCACCTATTGAGGAGACTTTATGTGAGCTGTATTCCAGGGTACGCATCACAGTCCACTAAGTCTCCATTGTACTAATTATTTTATTCTATCTTATTACTTTCAGGACAGTTGTTGTATTATTATTGTACTCCTTAGAAAAATGCTCATGTACTTGTGACATATGGTTTTGGGGGTTCCTACGGGTTGTTCGTTAATGTAGTTGTGTAAATATTTTCACTTACTTTGAAAAATCTATTTCATACGATTTAATTAAGGAAAGTTTTTGATTTCAATTACTAAAATAAGTAAGTGAGTTGATAGATCGTCGTTAGCTTGCCTGACGGCGGTGTTAGGCGCCATCGTGACCTTTAGTGGATTTTGGGCCGTGACAGAAAATCCCTCATCACCAACCAAAGTATCCACCCCCACACATTCAACCACACCCTCAACCATACCTGTCTCTAAGAAATAAAGGATCAAGAGGCTTGCTCGCAAGAATGTCGCTGGCAGTGAACAAATCAAGAAAATAAATGAATAATTGAAAGCAAGCCAGGCAGAAGAACTCCATAAATCTGAATATTCCTTTAATTCTACAACTGAGGGGGAAGAAACCGTTTCATTCGAAACAAAGCAGGTAATATATGGTCTTAAGATTACATCTGACAAAATTTCTGGGGGTTGCTGAGAATCTGGAGAGTGGGTTTGTTCTAGTGGGAACTATTGCTGGGGTTGAAACCACTGAATCTGGAAGAACTGGTGGTAAGAATAAAAAGAGAGTGAGGGTGCTCAAGGTGGTGCAAGGGTAAAGGTAAAATAAGGAGTGGTTGGATCTTCACCTACTCCTGCTAAGTTGACTGAGGAAACAAGAGTTATGGTGTTGTGGAGTGAGGAAGTGTAAAGCCCCGGGAAATTTTGTTTTTGCTAAGTATTATGTTCTCGCTCAATCTCTAAGTTCACAAATATGCGAGAAAATCTATGAAGGCATAAAATGCATAAATCTTATGTTTAGAAGGTTGTATGAATGGTTATAAGAGGAGAGGAGTAAATTGGAATCCATTGGAGTTGTTTAAGGGATGAAAATACCCTTAGCTGCACATGATCTAGGTTTCAATGAGCATATCTATCAATATATAATGAATTAAGATTTTTCCTATATATCATAAGAAAGCCCTTAAAGTCTAGTTTCTAACATTTTAAACCGATTATCATTTCGATGTTCCTATAAAACGTTATAGGTGTTTTACTAAAGACTATCTTGTCAGAAAAATGGGACGCGTTTTGGTTGCCCAAGAAGGTGCCAGGCGCGAATCAAAACACCAAAGTCAGAAGTAAAATTTTTCAGGCGTTTTGGGTGGCTATAGGCGCGGATCGTGACGCCGAAGGTGTGAAATTGAAATAAAGGGGACTGGGAGAAAGAAAATAGCCTCATTCTTTAAAGATTAAACCTCCCCTCTCATCCTCAAGTCATCCAAGAGTTCTCATACTACCTAAGGTGAACTTTCAATGCAATTAGCATTAGAATACTACTTCCAAACATCAATTCTAACAATATTCCATTTCAAAATCACTAGATTCTCAACAAGAACTCAAGAACAAGGTCTCTGCACTAACCTAGGGTTTCAGGATTCAAGGCAAGTTTCGTAACCGCTTTCAACCACAATTGCTAGAGAGGTTTATGGTTGATATTTGCTTCTATAAACTACTATAAGAACTTAGATTAATTATGAACCCTAGAAGGAGATAAGAATCAAACCTAGGGTTTTTATATTTTGAAAATTTTCGAACTTCTAGTATTGATATTTAAATTAACTATGTATAGATTTGTTCGGTGACTTGAACCCATTTTATTGGAGCAAAATGAGGTATTCAAAATCAAGGAATCAAGGTGAGTAGAGACAATGCTTTTACTTAATTTGTCTTAGCACAAATATCATGCCATAAGTAATTGTTAGACTGTATAGGGTATTAATGTGGGCTCTAAATGGAATGAGTGGACTCACATTATCCATTAGAATTGTAGAAAAGATCTTAGATGATTATCATGGTTAATAACTCAAGAATTATCTGTTGTTCCATAAATCATGTCTCATGCATTCATGACTTGCATATATTTCTTTAATGCATAGACTGTATTGAAAATTTCTTTTACATGATTTTATGGAACTGTTTTGATGAGAACTATGAAGATATATCATTGTTTTAAATTTTGTGATGCAAGAATTACTCAGAAGAACATTTTGGGAGTTTTCTTAGATCTCTAAGAAGGGTTCATAGCCTCTAGTGATTTATGTTACCCCGAAACTACTCATGCCAGAGTAGGAGATTAGTGTACTATTGGTTCGGGTACTATGATAGAAGTGCCCTGGTAAGGCACGAGAACACGAGCATACTAGAACCTTGAACTGTGAGGCACCACCGGAATGGGGTCCAAGCGATCGAGCTAGGATCGTCCACCATACTGATCATATGGTGACACTTTCAAAATCAGAATTAGAATCAGAGTTAGAAAGAATATCAGAATCAATGGAACTCCTTAGAAAAGAAAAGAGAAGAAAATGCTTTGGAAAATTTACAAGGATTGTTTCAAGAAAGTTTATATATCTATCTATTTGAATTTATTTATTATATTTTTCAGAAGAGAAAGGATACTAGTGCGCCTAAGCTATGCGATGTCGCATCCCTCACATATTCCTATCGTACAGAGGATTAAGTGATAAACTTGAGAATGGTGCCAATAAGTGAGGCATGACATACGTTAAATTACAGTAATCCCAAGGATGGTAGAAGAGCACCACTATGTTTTGGGTAATTTCAAGAAATTAAAAAAGATGAGAAGTCGAAGAACATACATGGATGTTCTAGAGTTTATGTGTCACCACTTGTCACAAGCCATATGGAGGTGGATAATAGCCTATCCATAGAACATGTAACTCACAAAGTTAGATATTGTCACAGGTTCAGAAGTAGTTCTATTTGTAACAATCAAGTGGGCAGATGGCCGACTCGCCAAATTAATATAGCGAACCTGATAAGATAAGTGATATCCTAAGACCCAAAATGGATAAAAGGAATTTTAAATATAAACGATTAAAGGTCAGCAACAGTCCTATGTGGAAGAATGGCATCCTGAGATTGAGGTTGCGAAAAATATGGTACATTATAAATGTGGTATCTATAAGGAAAGTACATCTACTCTAAGAAGAAAAGGGAGATAATGTATCAATCCCCCTAAACCTTTTGTCAGAAAGAAAAATCAAGAAAGAAGTGCTTAAATATGAGCCATGTTTTCGATGTAACTTTATGATTTTTATGAGCATACCTACAATAGAGGGTGCATTTTCCAACCTATATGTGTCTTTTAATGATGAAAGAATTAGAAGAGAAGTGGAATAGTGAGTACGGTCATGTCGCAAACCAGAATAGTAAGAGTGGCTAATTCGAGCATAGAGGTTGAATCACAAATGAGGGAGGTTATTGTAAAATTATATTTGTATGGTAGCTTCATATGATATACAAGGGAACTTATATTGGTTTTAATATTATATAATTTATCTTAAAGGTCACAAAAGATCTATATACATAAAGTCATGCTCTATGTTATCCTCAAAGAATTATAGACTAAAGAAAGGCTTAGAAAAGGCTACCTGGGAAGCCGAAGAGGACTTGAAGAAAAAGTACCATCATTTATTTGAGGAAGAGGCATGTAAGTGTTTCAAGCTTCGAAAAGTTTTCTTATCTATATACGCACAAGTTTTGATAGCTATGTGTTATCATGAGTGGCCCGGATTTTGGGTTGTAGTTGGATAGCCGTATGGGCTATAAATAATTGAGATTTGACATGTTAAAAACGTTGTGGTTGCTCTAGTTCCAAAGGAGGCACTATAGAAATTATAAGAAATTTAAAGTGTTGGCCAAAGTTTGCGTTTTAGGTAAACTATGCAAAAGATACAAAGAGCTAATGGAAGGAGTTTTTACTTTAAGTTACACATTCGACATTCGAGGACGAATGTAATACAAGGGGGGAAGATTGTAAAGCCCCGGAAAAAATACTTTTGCTAAGTATTATGTTCTCGCTCAAGCTCTAAGTTCACAAAGATGTGAGAAAAGTTATGAATGCATAAAATACATAAATCTTATGTTTAGAAGGTTGAATGGATGATTATAAGAGGATAGGAGTAAATTGGAATCCATTGGTATTATTTAAGGGATGGAAATGACCTTAACTGCACATGACCTAAGTTTCAACGCACATATATATATCAATATATAATTAATTGAGTTATGAGATATATATCAAATGAAATCCCTTGAAGTCTAGTTTCTAACACTTCAAACCGTTTATCATTTCGATGTTTGTCATGACCCGAAATCTCACTCGTCGTGATGGCGCCTATTTCAATACTAGGCAAGCCAACAATCTTAATAAACCATATATTCTCTTAAATTTGAAAAGAGAATGATTAAATTTTACGGAAGAAATCTCACAAGTACAAATATAAATACTCCCAAAATCTGGTGTCACTGAGTACATGAGCATCTAGTATGAATACAAGTCTGGAAAATACGGTCTATAACAGTCTAAGACTAATTACATTAAACAAGGAGATAGGGAAGGAGAGACAAGGTCTGTGAAACATGGAAGCTACCTCTGAATCTCCGAAAAATCCACCATGCGAGAGAATCAACAACCGCTATGCCCGGAAACACCTGGATCTGCACACAAAGTGCAGTGTGTAGTATGAGTACAACCAACTCAGTAAGTAGCAATAATAAATAAGGAACTGAAGATAGTGACGAGCTACACAGTTATAGTTCATTTTCAGTAATTCTAACAAAGAAAAGACATGCTTTCAAATCCAGCAGTTTAAGTCAAATCAGTTCTATACAGTTCAAGTTCATATAATCCGGATATAAAATCTTCAGAGAATTTCACAACAATGACAGATAGCAACTAAGTGCAATAACAAATGAAAAGCAAGTACATCCTCTCAGGACAACAATCACTCACTGGGATCCAAGCCCTCAACACTCACACTCAATGGGTACCCGCGCTCACTGGGGTGTACAGACTCCGGAGGGGCTCCTAAAGCCCAAGCACCATAATCCGCATGGATAACTCACGTGTTGCACGGACAACTCACGTGCTATAATATCCTGCACTGACAACTCACGTGCCATAGTATCCTTACCACACCGACAGGCCCTCGGCCTTACTCAGTCCTCAACCTCCCTAATCTCTCGGATCTCGTAAATCACAAAGATCAGCCCAAACAAAGATAACATAGTGTATCAACAAAATCAAGAAAGACTGAGGTATGATACGCAAGTAAAATCATGACTGAGTACAAGACAACAATTAGCAAATAATTCAGCAAGTACGCGACCTCTGCAGGTCCCAACAGTACTATCACATAGCCTAAGCATGATTACTAACATAATTTACAGTCAAATTTCTTCAATACATAAAGAGCATATAGCTAACAACAAGTTATTCAACTTTATAGTTTCATGGGACGGACCAAGTCACAATCCCTTCGGTGCACGCCCACATGCCCGTCACCTAGCATGTGCGACACCTCCAAAATAATCACATGATACAAAAATCCAGGGTTTCATACCCTCACGACCAGATTTAAAATTGTTACTTACTTCAAAATGTGAAATTCTTTACTCTGCTATGCCTTTGCCTCGCATATCGGCCTACGGATGCCTCGAAGCCAGTCACAATAATTCATTTTAGTCAATAAAATTTATTGGAATTAATCCATAAGAAAATACTAATTTTCCATAAAAATTCGAAATTTAGCTCAAAAATCGCCCGTAGGGCCCATGTCTCGGAACTCGACAAAAGTTACAAAATCTGAAAGCCCATTCAACCACGAATCTAACCATACCAATTTTACCAAAATCCGACCTCAATTCGACCTCCAANCACCATGCGAGAGAATCAACAACCGCTATGCCCGGAAACACCTGGATCTGCACACAAAGTGCAGTGTGTAGTATGAGTACAACCAACTCAGTAAGTAGTAATAATAAATAAGGAACTGAAGATAGTGACGAGCTACACAGTTATAGTTCATTTTCAGTAATTCTAACAAAGAAAAGACATGCTTTCAAATCCAGCAGTTTAAGTCAAATCAGTTCTATACAGTTCAAGTTCATATAATCCGGATATAAAATCTTCAGAGAATTTCACAACAATGACAGATAGCAACTAAGTGCAATAACAAATGAAAAGCAAGTACATCCTCTCAGGACAACAATCACTCACTGGGATCCAAGCCCTCAACACTCACACTCAATGGGTACCCGCGCTCACTGGGGTGTACAGACTCCGGAGGGGCTCCTAAAGCCCAAGCACCATAATCCGCATGGATAACTCACGTGTTGCACGGACAACTCACGTGCTATAATATCCTGCACTGACAACTCACGTGCCATAGTATCCTTACCACACCGACAGGCCCTCGGCCTTACTCAGTCCTCAACCTCCCTAATCTCTCGGATCTCGTAAATCACAAAGATCAGCCCAAACAAAGATAACATAGTGTATCAACAAAATCAAGAAAGACTGAGGTATGATACGCAAGTAAAATCATGACTGAGTACAAGACAACAATTAGCAAATAATTCAGCAAGTACGCGACCTCTGCAGGTCCCAACAGTACTATCACATAGCCTAAGCATGATTCCTAACATAATTTACAGTCAAATTTCTTCAATACATAAAGAGCATATAGCTAACAACAAATTATTCAACTTTATAGTTTCATGGGACGGACCAAGTCACAATCCCTTCGGTGCACGCCCACATGCCCGTCACCTAGCATGTGCGACACCTCCAAAATAATCACATGATACAAAAATCCAGGGTTTCATACCCTCACGACCAGATTTAAAATTGTTACTTACTTCAAAATGTGAAATTCTTTACTCTGCTATGCCTTTGCCTCGCATATCGGCCTACGGATGCCTCGAAGCCAGTCACAATAATTCATTTTAGTCAATAAAATTTATTGGAATTAATCCATAAGAAAATACTAATTTTCCATAAAAATTCGAAATTTAGCTCAAAAATCGCCCGTAGGGCCCACATCTCGGAACTCGACAAAAGTTACAAAATCTGAAAGCCCATTCAACCACGAATCTAACCATACCAATTTTACCAAAATCCGACCTCAATTCGACCTCCAAATTTTCAAATCCCTAAGTTCAAATCCCCGATTTACACCTCAAAAATATGTAATCTAGTCGGATTATTCGATGATAATTCAATATTATGGAGTAAACATTATCACAAGGGACTTACCTTAAGTTTTTCCATGAAAACCTCGCTCAAAATCGCCCAACCCGAGCTTGAAATGCCCAAAAATGGCAAAATCTCGGAACCCCTCTATTTTTGTACTGCCCAGGGGTTTTTGCACTTGCGGAAATTTGAACCGCTTCTGCGCAACTGATCCTACGGATCTTTCCCCCGCTTTTGCGAAAAATATCGCTTCTGCGATCCCCTCACGTGCAGGTGCATGTCCGCACTTGGGAGATGCGTTCCGCATATGCGTTCCACAGTCATCACCCCAGCCTCCGCTTCTGCAATGTCCATTGCGCTTCTGCGTGGTCGCACCTGCGAGCCAAGTTCCGTAGGTGCGATTGCACCAGAAGGCAGAAACTTCAAATTTTTCTTCTAAGTCCGAATTTGATCTGTTAACCATCTAAAAGTCACCCGAGGCCCCCGAGACCTCAACCAATTATACCAACAAGTCCTAAATATCATACGAGCTTAGTCGAAGCATCAAACAACTTCAAAAATACGAACTACATACGGATTCAAGCCTAATGAACTTCAAAATGTTTAAATTCTACAAACGACGCCGAAACCTATCAAATCGCGTCCGATTGACCTCACATTTTGAACACAAGTCACATTTCACATTATGGACCTATTCCAATTTCCAGAATCGGATTCCGACCCCGATATAAAAAAGTCAACTCCCTAGTCAAACTTCCCAAAAATTCGACTTTCGCTATTTCAAGCCTAATTCCACTACGGACCTCCAAATAATTTTCTGGACACGTTTCTAAGTCCAAAATCACCATACGAAGGTAATGGAATCATCAAAATTAAATTCTAAGGTCGTTTACACATAAGTCAATATCTGGTCAACTATTTCAACTAAAGCTTCCAACATGAAAATTCATTCTTCCAAGCTAACTCCGAAATACCTTAAAACTAAAATCGATAATTCACACAAGTCATAATACCTCGTATGAAGTTATTCAAGAATTAAAATAGTTGAAAGGAGCGTAAATTCTCAATATGATCGGTCTGGTCGTTACAATGTTCCTATAAAAAGTTATAGGCATTTTACTAAAGACTATCTTGTCAGATAAATGGGTCACGTTTTGGGTGCCCGGGGGGGAGGGGGCGCCAAGCCCGAATTAAAATGCCAAAGTCAGAAGTAAAATTTTTGGGGAGTTTTGGGTGGCGTTAGGCGCGGATTGTGACGCCGAAGGCTTGAAATTGAAAGAAAAGGGATGGGGAGAGAGAAAATAGCCTCATTCTTTAAAGATTAAACCTTCCCTCTCATCCTCAAGGCATCTAAGGGTTCTCATACTACCTAAGGTGAGTTTTCAATGCGATTAGCGTTAGAATACTACTTCCAAACATCAATTCTAACAATATTCCATTTCAAAACCACTAGATTCTCAACAAGAACTCAAGAACAAGGTCTCTCCACTAACCTAGGGTTTCGTGATTCAAGGTAAGTTTCGTAACCGCTTTCAACCACAATTGTTAAAGAGGTTTATGGTTGATATTTGCATCTAGAAAATCCTACAAGAACTTAGATTAATGATGAACCCTGGAAGGAGAGAAGAATCAAACCTAGGGTTTTTATATTTTGGAAATCTTGGAACTTCTAGTATTGATCTTTAAATTTACTATGTATAGATTTATTCAAAAGCAAGGAATCAAGGTGAGTAGAGACAATGCTTTTACTTAAGTTGTCTTCTCACAAATATCATGCCATAAGTTATTGTTAGACTGTATAGGTGTTGATGTGGGCTCTAAATGGAACGAGTGGACTCACATTATCCATTAGAATTGTAGAAAATATCTTAGATTATTATCATGGTTAATAACTCAAAAATAGTTTGTTGTTCCATAAATCATATCCCATGCATTCATGACTTGCACATGTTTCTTTAATGTATAAATAGTATTGAAAATTTCTTTTACAAGATTTTATGGAAATATTTTGATGAGAACTATGAAGATATATCATGGTTTTAAGTTTTGTGATGCAAGAATTACTCAGAAGAACATTTTGGGGAGTTTTCTTGGATCTCTGAGAAGGGTTCATAGCCTCTAATGGTTTATGTTACCCCGAAATTACTCGTGCTAGAGTAGGAGATTAGTATACCATTGGTTCAGACACTATAATAGAAGTGCCCTGGTAAGGCACAAGAAAGCGAGCATTCTAGAACCTTAAATTGTGAGGCACCACAGGAATGGGATCCAAGCGATCGGGCTAGGATCATCCACCATACCGATCATATGGTGACATTTTCAGAATCCGAATCAGAAAGAATGTCATAATAAATGGAACTCCCCAGAAAATAAAAGAAAAGACAATGCTTTGGAAAATTTACAAGGATTGTTTCAAGAAAGTTTATATATCTATCTATTTGAATTTTTTATTATATTTTTCAGAAAAGAAGAGAATTTATATGAATGACATCAAGAAGAACTTTATACTAGATATATGAGTTGTTTTTTTCAACACTTCATCAAAAGCTTTTAGAATTTTCTTATATCATGCATACGTACTTCTTTCAGAGTCTCGTTCCAGCTTTAGTGGGAGGATTGCTTTACTTATTGAGTACCGCTGTGGTGTACTAATGTTCTCTTCATAGGAACCTACATTAACCTATGTCAATGTAGGCACAAATTTTGCAGGTAAGCAAGCTACGAGCTAGTATATTCTCTTCTCATTACTAGAAGATTTGGTGAGCTCCATTTTAGTTCGTGGAGTTCGTTGATTCCAGAATTTTGTCTTATTATTTCAGTATTTCTTAGAGGCTTCATAGACAGAGTCAGAACTGAGTCATGGGTGTCCACTTTGCATTACATTTGTTTTTCAATTTATTCAAGATAACATAATGAATTTCCTTTTAGAATATTATTTCATTTGAAGATTCAGAAAAGTATTTACTTTAAATCATATCGAATTGTGTTGAGATGCATTGCATAACAAAAATAGAACAGAATAGAGAAGCCAAGATGGTTCGCTCGGTCAAGTTAAGGCACTCAGTGCCAGTTATGACTTGGTTAGAAATCAGGTTGTGACAGGAAGCTAGTGAGAGGGAGGAAAAATGGAGAGAAGAAGAGGGTAGTGGGTCTGGTAATACTAGCGCAGCTCAAGGGTTGGTTAGGTTGAGGAAGAGGTTCCAAGAACCTGTTCCTTTTGTGCAGGAACCCCTCGAGTGTCTGACAGTTAAAATCCAAAAAGGAAGAAGAGTTCAGGAGTTAAAATTCCTGGAACTGCTAGGGCAAACAAGAAAATAAAGGTTTCTCCTTTTATCCCTGTAGTGACTCCTCGTACAAGAGAAAGAGCTACACTGAGTCAGAAGAAGCAAAGTAAGGCTGAACTTGAAAAGGCCTTGGAAGAGAGCAAAAGAAAAGTTGTTGCAAAGGGAAAGAAGAAGGTGAGTGAGTCTGTTGAGGCAATTGAGATTGAGAAGATAGACCTGGTTCTTTGTGATGAAGACAAGGCAGAGGAGATGGAGGTTGTGACTCCAAAGGCAAAGAAAAGAAAGACTTCCAAAAACAAGTCACCTTCAAAGATTGTTGATGCAGAGCCTTCTATCTTGGCAAAAAGAACCAGGTCTGCCAGAAAATCTAGGAAAGTACAAATAGTGGAGGAAGAGGAAAGCGAAGAAGAAGAGGAATCTAATAAAGGGCAGGACAAGATGGTTAAGTTTGGGAAAAGAACCATCTTGAATGGGAGGCTCCTCAGGGACTTAGAGGAGGAAGGCATGGTGATACTGCTGGAAAAACTGCAACTGCAGCGTTGGAAGGACATGGTCCTTCAGGTGGATGGAAGGCTTTCCAGATTTGAGATTGTAGAGTTCATGGTAAATTGTGAGGTCAAAAATGACAGTCACCAGTGTGGTGAAGGGGGTGACTGTGTTCTTCGACGACAAGGAATTGGGAGAGATTCTAGAAGTACCTGCTGATGGGTACAATGATTACAAAAAGCTAAAATGGCCAAGCCTAGAAAACCTTCCCTAAAGCCCAAAGCTGTGTACAAAGTGAGATGAAGCCTGCCCACGAAGTGTTGTTTGAATTTGTTAACAAGGTCGTGTTTCCTAGGAAGGAAAGAAGGCACATTGCCACCTTCATGGACCTAGTCCTTATGGAATGGCTGCATAGTGGGAGGTGATGGTAGGCTATAATCCCATATTTTAGTCGCTTATGGCACTCTAATTCACTGTACTTTACTTGTTTTGAGCTTTAATTTGTAGTGTTTTGCACTAATTATGTGTTTTATGCCTTGTAAGATTGATTCCGAGTGATGTAGATGTTGTGGAGCTAATTCGAGCTATTTGGAGCTTTGAAGTCTGAGTAAAAACCCAAGGGATTATGTCGTGATCATGTTTGGGGGTCGAGGACCAAGTCTGGACGTCAAAACGCAAGATTTGAGTCGTATTCTGAGAAATTTGCACTAGTGCGACGCAGGATGCGAGGCATAGTGCAACGCAACAATGTATTTTTGGTTTTCTGACAGAAGTTGAGCTCTCTGGATTTCCCCACTAAATGCATGGCGACGCGCCTGTGCAATGTTTACAGAGAAAATGTCCTATTTCAGCTAGAAAAATGTGATTTCGTTTGGGGCCGACCCTACTTGGTATAAATACATGGAAAAATATTATTTTCTGTACTTTTGACACATATTCGACCTAAGGAGGCGAAGAAGGAGTTGAAAAAATACGAGCACAAGGATTTCATCATTCCTTCTTTACTCAAGACCCGAGTTTGGATTGAATTTATGTTTTTCTTTACTTTAAACTTATTTGTGATGAATTGCTCTATATCTATGGAGTAGTTCCATTTAGGGTTTAATGGATTTGGTGTATTGATGATTGTTTGTGGATTATAACTCTAGTTTTATGTTGTGAAGCATTTTTTGGATGATTTAACTGTTGCATCTATATTCACTTGTTCATGTAATCGAGAGAGGCATAACTTGTGACATATTTGCATTATTATTTTGGTTGAGTTCATAAATTCTTCTTAGTAATCGAAAGAGGCTAGTTGAATTATTGATTAAACCTAGTTAGGAGAATAATCAAAAGAGGTTTTCCTAAAGACCAATCCACTGTGCATTCTTGCATATCTTCACGTGCTTAAATTAGTTTATCTTGTTAGGTTGAAACTTAACCGAGAGAGGAGTTTTTGCTAAATGGTTGAATTGATAATTGAGTGAATTCGAGAGACTCACTTAAATATTAGAAGTGAATTATCTAGAGTTAGATCCCAAATAATTATCTTACATCTATCCTATCAACCCCTATTTCCTCTTACTGATAACTTTCTTGTTTCAATTGTCATTAGTAAATAACTTTAGATCTTAGTTAATTTTAGTTAGAAATCATATAAATCTCAATTGTTGATCATCTTGGATAGTGATCAAGTTAGAAACTACGATAATACTGTTTAAATCCAATCTCTGTGGATATAATATTATATTATACTATAAGCGAGCATAAATTAAGTGTGTGTTTCGAGCTTGTTAGGAGGCAGATCAATTGGCCTAGGTTTATTATCCAGCTTCTTGATAGGGTTCTAACTGGCACCAAAACTCATGCCATACCCTATGGTTTCATTCTCGCTGTTGTGCTTGCTCACTTCAAGGTACCTCTCAATAAATGGGATGTTAGTACAAGCAAATATCACTTTGGGGTCAGCACTTTGACTGCACGTGACTATGAAGTCCACACTGCTCCCAAAGAACCTGGTTCATCCAAGAAGGTTCCTATGAACAACAAAGTGAAAGCCTTGGTGCAAGAGAGTGGGGGCTAAGGATGCTGAGATTGAGAGGCTGAAGAAGAGGCTGGCTAAAGTAGAAACTGGGATTAATGCTCTCAGGGCTGAGCTTGCAACTGAGAAGGAGAAGAATGAAGGCATTCTTCATGATATGTTGAAGCTTCTTCAAGACATAAACCAAGAACCTGGTCCTTCCTAGCCTTGAAACTTTCCTAGCCTAGTTAGATAAACTAGTGACCCATATGGGATTTTTTGTTGTTCTTTTTGCTCACGATCCAGTGCCTTTATTTTTCTTTATGCTTTGTGGATGACTAGTATCAATGATAATTAACTATTTTTGTTCTCTAACGATTTGTAGATGCTTCTTAGATAGCTAATATCATTAGATTGATAAATGATGCTTGACTTCATGATTGCATTTGAAGTAGCCCCAGTGGCCGTGAGTGATATCTATTAAAATCTAGTTATCTAACATAATTATGCAACTTTTCGATGATGCCAAAATGGAGAAGATAGGTTGTGATTCTTACTTTGGACTGTGATGTTTATAACCTAATGAACATGGTTCTTGATAATTTATGGCTTTAAAATGGTAAGTGTTCTAACATTGTGTTGATGTTGAGCTGAGTTGAAATAGGTCTTATGCTTATGAAAAGCACAGAGTTTGTCATCATCAAAAATGGGGAATTTGTTGCCCTAAGTGAAGTTTATTTTGATGATTGAAAAATGAATTCAAGCATGAACCAGGTCCATACACAGTGTACACAGACACATGCATATTCGAGCACAAGGCATAAACGTGAAGCAGATAAGCTTAAGTGGTTATATTTGATATCTCCTAAACGCAAAAGGTTGCATAAGTGATAAGAATAAGGACTCCTTACTCGAAGAGAACTCTATCCTAGATAAGGGAGGAGTTAGAAGTTGAACATAACTAGATGTAATGCCCCATAAACTTTCGCCAAGAAATTTAAGGTTTCGTGGTGCCAAGGTAGGCTAATGTATTATATTTTCAGACTTATTGGGTTGAAAAATGCGTTGGGGAGTTAAATCATTTTGACCTCGCGAAGTCAGGTATGTAGCGCACTAAACCGTGCTATATCCCTTGCGAATCCAGGTCTATAGTGTGCTAGACCGTGTTGTATCTCTCGCGAAACCTGGTATTTAGCTTGCTACGGATCGTGCCTACCCTGGTCTGTAGCCCGATCCGGAAATTTGGAGAGTTTTTTATAACCCGACCCCCATTTCATTTAACTCGTTTTAGGGTTCATATTTTGGGTATTTTCTGGTGTTTTAGAGAGAGGGGAGAGCGATTCTAGATAGAGGAAAGGAAAGACTAAGGATTTCACTACTCTACCTTGAATCAAACCTTGAAATCGCATCAAAGGGTTGCTAGAGCTTCAAAGAGGTAAGAATTTCTTTCCCCAATCCTTCAATTTCGAAATCCAACTAGAAATAGGTAATTAGTAAGATGATTCTTGGATGTGAGAGTATTAGTTATACATGCTTGTACCAATAAGGTTTGTGGAAAGATTGTTGAGTTCAAATGGGTAAACATTGGATTGAAAATGGTAGAAATCTTTAAAGACTTTAATTGAAGATTTGAAGGAAAATTCACGAAATTCGATAATTTTTGTATGGTTGAACTCATATCGGAACGAGTGTTCGAATTTCATGAGTTTTTCGGGATTTGAAACGTGGGTCCCACTGTCGATTTTTAAAATGAATTTCGGATTTTAATACGAAATATTAGTAATTTCATATGGAATTAATTCCTAAGATACGTATTGAGTATATTGAATTGTTGTAACTAGATTTGAAGCGTCCGAACACGAATTCGCGAGGCAAAGGTTTATTGGAATCTTGAATTTGGTTGCGAAACGAGGTAAGTATTTTGCCTAACCTTGAGTAGGGAAATTACCCCTTAGGTATTGAGTCTTATGTGGAAATTGTGTGATTGAAAGCTGTGTACGCAAGGTGATGAGTACTTACTTGGTGTATATGTGCAAATTATATCGGTTAAAATTCGTAGACACCCTTATGTATTAAATTAGAAAATTATTGGAACTTAGTAAATCCTTGAATTCTCATGCCTCGTTCCCTGTTTGTCGAAATTGTATTTTATATGATAATTTGATATTATTGTCACTTAGATTTTTATGTGAATTCCGTGTGCTTGTTGATTTGAAATTTTTCTTGGAATTAAATTCATTATTTAATCCTTATCTGCAAATAATTATTAAATGTTTAAAATGAGGCATTAATTTATATTTATTAAAATATGGATTAAAGAAGTCGTTGTCCTATGATGAGTTACTTTTCCATCTTTGTTGTTGTTTTGAGATTTTATATACGTTGTAGGGAGCCTTGAGCTATTTTTGAGAAATTTATTGATTTTACTATATCATTGAAATTGGTTGTGGTCATTAGGCAAATTGTGATATGAATTGATTGTGTTTTATTGTCGTGATAATGTTCCGTGTAAATTGTTGTGTGATTTGAGTTATAGTTATGAGAATATAAGGGTGGCATTTCACTATTGATATTGTGTGGGTATAAGGGTGGCATTTCACTGTGGTTATGTGTGTTGGGATATTGTCTGGGCGGAGTGATAAGGGTGGCTATTATACGGAGCAATATGGGTGGCTATATGATCGATAAGGGTGGCTATTGATATTGTCAGGGCAGAGGGATAATGGAGGCTATTATAGGAGTGATAAAGGTGGCTATAGGAAAGATAAGGGTGGCTATTGTCAGGGATAATATGTGATGATGTGGAGTTATTGTGTTGGTAATTTTTATATGATGATGTGGGGTTATTGCGTTGGTAATTTTCATGCGATGTTGTGATTTTCCTTCTATTTATTTTTACATCTTGTGCAACTTGTCTTGTTATTTTGGTAAACATGATAATAGTCGGATCTATGTTGAAATTGGGAGCATGTGGCTATTGACAGGCGGATTATGTTATATGGGATCGGGTTGCACGCCGCAACATGTATGATTAATGTTTTATGGGATTGGGTTGCACGCCGCAACAGATATGAAATGTGGGCACGAGGTGCCGGGAAACATATGATGATGATATTGGCATGTGAGTTGTCCGTGCAATTGTGATAGAGATATTGGCACGAGGCGCCGCGAAAATATGAAAGTGGGCTGAGACCCGTATTTTATGATTATGAGATGAGGTGTCACAAGGTGACTTTTATTTGAAAGGATTATATTCAAAATATTATTTGAAAGAATTATATTCGAAGGACATTTATTTGAAAGAATTATATTTGAAAGATCTATATTCGAAAGATATTTATTTGAAAGAATTATATTTGAAAAATATTTAATTGAAAGAAGTATGTTCGAAATATATTTATTTAATTCTAGAGATTTCTATTGAAAAACTTATAGATGAAAGATGCATACTTTGAAGGACTTGATTATTGGTTGTACTTGTGTTCAATACCCGTTTGAGCAATATTTATGGAGTTCTTGTTGCCTTGTTGTTTACATCACTAGTTGATTATTGTTGCTATCACTGCTATTTAGTTTTCTATTATTTTTTTATACTATATTGCACAGGTTATTAGACTAGTGAGTGTCTTGACTATATTCCGTCACTACTCCACCGATGTTAGTCTTGATACTTACTGGATACCGACTGTGGTGTACTCATACTACACTTCTGCACATTTTTGTGCAAATCCAGGTATTGGAGATATCGGACTCGGATAGAGTTAAAGTGTGATCGCAAGGATTCAAGGTAGAGTTGCTTCGTCATCGCAGTACAATGGAGTCTTTCCATTTTATTGTACTGTTAATTATTAATCAAACAATATTGAGTATTCGATCCTTGAGATCATTTCATGTATTTAGTTAGAGTTCGTGACTCAGTATTACTGTCACGACCCCAAATTTCCCTCTGTAGGATGTCGTGATGGCACCTAGTCTCTAAGACTAGGTAAGCCTATCAATATGCAGAATAATCAAAATATCAATTAAAAAAATTTAAAAAAAAATCTCAATCTCCCAGTACATAAAGAAATTCCCAAAACCCGATGAAATACAAGTCACAAGCTCTAAAGAAGTAGTACAAATATCTTCATACATCAGAATCTAATGTGAATAGGGAAAACAACATAATAAGTATAGAAGGGGACTCTGAGGTCTGCGGACGCTGGCAGATATACCTTGAAGTCTCCACGTTCAGCTTAACTCACTGATACATAGTCTGATAAAGAATACCTGGATCTGCACAAAACGACGTGCATAAGCGTCGTATGAGTACACCACAGCGGTACCCAGGAAGTGCCAAGCCTAACCTCGGCAGAGTGGTGACGAGGTCAGGTTAGGCCCTACTGGAATAATAAAAGACGTGANATAAGGATAGAAGGGGACTCTGAGGTCTGCGGACGCTGGCAGATATACCTTGAAGTCTCCACGTTCAGCTTAACTCACTGATACATAGTCTGATAAAGAATACCTGGATCTGCACAAAACGATGTGCATAAGCGTCGTATGAGTACACCACAGCGGTACCCAGGAAGTGCCAAGCCTAACCTCGGCAGAGTGGTGACGAGGTCAGGTTAGGCCCTACTGGAATAATAAAAGACATGGTGACATGTTTAACAATATAATAGCAATAAATGATAATGGAAATGAATCAAGTAAATAGTATGTCACCCTTTAACTACACAGAATAAGGGAAAATAATACCTCGCGAAAACAAACAGAATTTTCAACTTTGGGAAAATCACAATAATAATCAAAGGTAACTGCTGCCATAAATAATATCAACAGGGATACTCCCGAGGTACCGCCTCGTAGTCCCAAATCATAAATAAATTCACAATATCTCATTTTCTCATATCACCGTGGGAGCCTTCACATTAAATTTTAAAGAAAAATATTTTTCCCGAAATAGTATCCCACGTTTTAGCCACCCTTATCACACCGCATGACTTCTAGTAGTTTCCCTACTAGCCACGCGTATCAAGCCACCCTTATCTCACCGCATGCGTTTCAACATCCAGACCTTATACCATCGCATTTGTATCAATATCACAATATATCACAATTTGCACCTCAAGTGTCCAAATATTTCAATATGCCAAAATAAACAACATCAACAATATTTTTCACAACGGGGAACTCATGACTAAATCACAATGAGTACAACAATCTCACAAAATATTCAAGAATAAATAACTCAACAAAAATAATATTTCAATTTTTTCTATACGTTACTTCTATACCAAATTTAAAATATCAAATATTTCACTTTAATAATATTTAAATTAAAGAAATTCAACCTTCAAATAATGCACAGAATAAAAGAAACCAAGTGTCAACTAAACAGGTAAAATAATTAGCAAGAAAAAGTCAAGAAAATTTAAAGTATAAAAGAATCAGATCAATGATGAAGAATATAATAAAATAAAATAATTTAATTAATATGCAACAATGATCTACACAATTTAAAAATATAATCTTCCACATTTAGCCCGTGTACACACTCGTCACCTCGTGTACACGACTTTCAATACATTAAAATTTTCACATCAATACAAATCCTAGGGGAAATTTCCCCCACACAAGGTTAGACAAGTCACTTACCTCGACTTGCCCAATTTAATCCACTAGTAGGCCTTTTCCTCGATTATCCAACTTTGAATGGCTCGAATCTAGCCAAAATAATTCAATACAGTCAACAAAAATTATAGGAATTAATTTCATAAGAAACTATTACATTTTTCAATAAAATCCGAAATTAACTCAAACATCGCTCGTGGGCCCACGTCTCGGAATCCGGCGAAAGTTACAAAATATGAACGTCCATTCAACCATGAGTGTAACCATACCAAAATTACTGAATTTCGATAACAATCCGGCCATCAAATCCTCAAATTTATCCAAGAGAGTTTTCAAACTTTTCCAACTTAATTCTCCAATTAAATGATAAAAATAACCATGGATTCGAGTAATCTAACTAAAATTGAGTTAAGAACACTTACCCCGATGTTTTCTCTGAAAATCTCCTAAAGATCGCCTCTCCCCAATCTCCAATTTATCAAAAATGGAAAATGGGACGAAGTCCCCTGCTTTATAACTTAAAGTTCTGTCTAGGCTGCCCTCGATCCTGGCCCTCGATCCTGACCCTCGATCATGGCCCTCGATCCTAGCTCTCGGGACCTCAACCAAATACACCAACAAGTCCTAAAATATCATACGAACTTATTTGAAACCTCAAATCACATAAAACAATGCTAAAACCACGAATCATACCCCAATTCAAGCTTAAGGAACTTAAGAATTCCCAACTTCTATATTCGATGTCGAAACCTATCAAATCAAGTCCGATTGACCTCAAATTTTGCACATAAGTCATAAATGACATAATGGAGATATAAAATTTTTTGGAATTGGATTCCAACCCTGATATCAAAAAGTCAACTCCCCGGTCATACTTCCAAACTTAAATTCCTATTTTAGCCATTTCAAGCCTAATTTAACTACGGGCTTCCAAATAAAATTTCGAACACGCTCCTAAGTCCAAAATAATCATACGGAGCTGTTGGAAATATCAAAATTCTATTCCGGGGTCGTTTACATATAAGTCGACATCCGGTCACTATTTGAACTTAAGCTTTAAACCTTGGAACTAAATGTACCAATTCATTCTAAAACCTCACCGAACCTGAACCGACTACCTCGGCAAGTTCCATAACAGTTATAAAGCACGTAAGGAGCAGTAAATAGGGGAATGGGATTACAACTTTTAAAATGACTGATTGGGTCGTTACAATTACCAGTCTTGGAAGGTTGTTTGTAATTATTTTCGCTGTTAGTTTGTATTAAAAAAATGGCTTGGATTGTAATTATAATCGGCTTATTTAATCTTAGAGACTAAGTGCCATCACGACGCCTATGGTGGGATTTTGGGTCGTGACACTAGAACTCTTCCTAACTCTATATATCCACCAAGGAAGAGTAAAGCATTAGACTTCTAGTTATTTCCTACTCTACTAACTCTATATATTGCAGGATATTCTCATATTACAGGTACGCATAAACACTGAAGTTAAACGAGAGTTGAGAGCAAAATAGCAAGGTATTTTTCAAGCAATTCTTATGTGATTCAAGTGTGCGAACCTGAAGCTACATGAACAAGATAGAAGAACCAGTTTCAAGTGTCTGTCTTTATTCTAGTTCAATTCTAGTAGGGCTTTTGAGTTGTACCTTTCAACTTTCTTTAGAAGCATTTGTACTAGGTACTCTGAATGTAGTGTTCAAGTTAGAGTTAACTTGAAATTATCGCAACAGTCTGAGGTTGGTTGCCACAAAGGGTTAGAGGTAATACTTAGGTTTACAAAGAGTTTTGTAAATGTTGTTTTTGTCTCAGTGATTTAGTGAATTGTTGGAAAAAATCCTACTGGGTAGTTGTAACGACTTGGCTGGTAGTTTCGAGAGTTATAGCCATATTTTTCCATTTCTACTTCTTTTTGTGTTCTTCAGCTATATTATGATATACTGGGGTAGTTGGTTCGGGTTCAGAGTGGTTTCGGAGTGAATTGAGACACATAGTCTCTTAGTTGAGAGCTTAAGTTGGAAGAGTTGACCGGATGTTGACTTATATGTGAACGACCTTGGATTTGAATTTTAATGATTTCGTTAGCCCCGTTAGGTAATTTTGGACTTAGGAGCGCGTCCGGAATGTGATTTGGAGGTCTGTGGTAGAATTAGGCTTGAATTGGCGGAAATTAAAATTTTAGCAAATTTGGCCGGCATCGAAAATTTTGATATTGGGGTCGGATTGGATTTCTAGAAGTTGGAGTAGGTTTGTAGTGTCATTTCTAACTTGTGTGTAAAATTTGAGGTCATCCGGACGTGGTTTGGTAGGTTTTGGCATCGTTTGTGGAATTTAGAAGTTTAGAAGTTCTTAGGCTTGAATTCGGACGTAATTTGGTGTTTTGATGTTGATTTGAGTGATTCGAAGGTTCTACTAAGTTTGTATGACGTTATAGGATATGTTGGTATATTTGGGCGTGGTCCAGAGGGCCTTGGGGTGATTCCGAGTGGTTAATGGAAGGTTTGGAGTTGGAGAAGTGCAACTGAAGTTGCTGCTACTGGTGCTTTCCGCACCTGCAGAGTGGGAACCGCAGGTGCGAGGATGCAGGAGCGAAGGAAGAGCCACAGGTGTGGCTAAGGGAGACCTGGGTGGCCAAGTTCTTAGTTGCTTATGGTGGCAGAGTTCCTGTGTTTCCTTCAAATGTAAAGACAATTCTAATAGAAATAGAATGTGACCCTGTAAATCAAATTTCTCGTTCAAGTCTTGAATGATTCTCTAATATTTCTTTTGAATCTACTTGGCTGAAGACATAGACAACCATGCCCAAAAACGTTCATTTAGACACCTAAGCTAGGGGTTCGATATATTGACTTTATATATGTAGTTGAAAATGTGCCTATTTAACACATATATGACAAATTCTAAACAAACTAAAGCGTGTGGGAAAAAATGGAGGAAAAAGTAATTTTCCCGGCAAAAACTCCAGTCTTTCTAGCAAAACACGCTCAATTGGGTAGGAGATGCGCGATCTGTAATGCCACCAAGTCATATTCAATAGGCAAATTTTCAACTACATAAGGTGTTCAATAGGTTGGTCCTCAATATTAGGTCGGACCCCTACATTTTCGACTACATAAGGCGAGCCCTCTGTTGTGGCAGTTTTAGTTTGCAGTCATCTTTACCCTGCTGATTATTTGGAAGAAAGAAAACTGAATACGCCATAAGGATGTAAGAAATCCACCCTGCCCAATTTGTCTTGGCATGATTGAGTAGGTTCGCGCGCTTTTGTACCTGAATATCGAAAATCTCATACGCGGATCTAGGATTTAGAAACCTGTGAATGATAGTCTATTATATATACAATGTCTAAAAGTTTTGATAAAATCTAGGGATAATACATAAGATGCATCCCGAACTTATCCTGAAAAATCAGTTTCCAACTCAACCTTTACGGGCGTTCGTTTTTGACCTTATACTTGTCCAGACAAAATGTAATTCCTCCCTAAATGGTGACATAACAGAGAAAGTGGTTTCACTCTCCCAAACTCGAGTAGAACCAAGAAAAGAACAGTAATTATACTAAATCATACACATATGCATTACATATTTAACTTAATTATTTATGGGTCCCACTTTCTTTATCTTATTTTTTCTTTTTATTTTATTGTTTCTATCTCGATCCAACCCAAAATACACAGCCAGTGCTACACTCCCACCATTGCTGGACCACCTAATCTCCCTTCCTCATATACCCCCGTCATTTTCTTTCCCACCTCACCCATGCTTCCAATATTTTTCCAACCTCCTTTTCATTAGCTCATCTGAAAAGATCAAATAAAATTACCATTGGAGAGTTTTTTTCTAGCCATCTTCATTGTGTCTGCCGGTCAGTTCATCGGATAATTTTTCCGGCCAATATTCAGTCAAAGAGCTTTGGTGGGTCTTTCTTCTCCATCTTTGTTCTCCTGAACTTCATTCTTTAGGCTAGCAACAACTGATTTGGTTATCTTTAATGGTTATGGTTGAAGGAGAGAAAATAGTGATAACTCCATGAAAATTCAATATTTGTTTCGAAATAACAGTGACAGGGGTGGAGGGCGATTGAAAAATAATTAAAAAATAAAACAATAACTGAAATACTAAAGTAAATTAAAAATTGACATGTGGCGGAGCCTGGAGAACACAACCCTCCACAAGCTTGGTTATGTATTTTTAGGGAGGAATTAAATTCAGTCGGGACAAGTATAGGGTGGAAAAAGAACGCCCGTAAAGGTTGAGTTGGAAACTGATTTTTCAGGATAAGTTCGGGGTGCATCTTATATATTTTTCCTAAAGTCTAACTACATACATGCATATACATATATAAATGCATATATATATAGTTCGAGTCCAAGGCAGGATGTATTATAAGTAGTGTTATCAAACACGAAAAGTGTAAAAAGACTCTAATAAAGTGTGGGCTTTAATGCAAAAAGGCGCAAAGGGAGAAAAAAATACAAATATGTATATGTAGACCATGATTATTAATTATAAGCATGAATAAAAAATATGAGGACAACGAAATTAAAAATAATTACGACAAAGTTAAATATCAATTGTTCATTGTCGTCTCCTCTGTATTATGTTCATTGGCAAGGAAAAGTATGCCTTAGAGCATTGGTGATGATACTGAAGCGCCCACTAAGCAACGCGAAACGCCCACTGAGCAATGTGAAGCACCCAACATATTTTGCGCCTCGCTTTAGGGCTTAAGAGTGCCTTTAACAATACTAATTGTAAGGGAATGGAGCTGACGAGGAATCAAGAATTAGTTAGCTTATGTATAAACTTTTCAGTGTTTTCTTTCTTTGTAAATATTTATAATGTATTCTGATCTTAGAATTGAGTTCATGTTAAATGTAAATCAAGAGATTATATGAATTAAATCCTTACTTAGTGTAGCAATGAGTATAAGTTGCTATTGTTAGAAAACTGATTTATTACAACCTATTTCAATTATTCTGTCTTTCTCGTTTTATTTTGAGAGACTTGTTTTCTATTGTTTTCTAAATGTATCTGTTTCTAGACAAAACATGTCTTGAAGACCAAAGTAGGAGTAATTCTTTTCCATATTTATATGATAATCTTTTGTTTTAGAAAGAAAAACTGTAACGACCCGGCCGGTCGTTTCGAGAGTTATAGTCCTGTTTCTCCTATTTCTGCTTCTTTATGTGTTAATTAGTTGTATTGTGTTATATCGGATTGGTTGGTTCGGGTCCGGAGTGGTTTCGGAGTGGAATGAGACACTTAGTCTCTTATTTAGAACCTTAGGTTGGGAAAGTCAACCGGATGTTGACTTATGTGTAAATGATCTCGGAATTTAATTCTGACAGTTCAATTAGCTTCGTTAGGTGATTTTGGACTTAGAAGCGCGTCCGGAATATAATTTGGAGGTTTGTAGTAGAATTATGCTTGAATTGGCGAAATTGGAAATTTGGCGATTTTCGGTCGGCAGTGAAAATTTTGATATTGGAGTCGGAATAGAATTTCGGAAGTTGGAGCAGGTTTGTAGTGTCATTTGTAACGTGTGTGCAAAATTTGAGGTCATTCGGATGTAGTTTGGTTGGTTTCGGCATCGGGTATCGAATTTGGAAGTTTAGAAGTTCTTAGGCTTGAATACGAGGGTAATTTGGTGTTTTGATGTTGTTTTGAGTGATTCAAAGGTTCGACTAAGTTCGTATGGGGTTTTAGGATTGGTCGGTATGTTTGGTTGAGGTCCCGGGGGCCTCGGGTGAGTTTCGGGTGGTTAACGGATCATTTTTGGACTTTGCAAAATGGTTGATCCACTGGTATGAGCGTTTTGGTTTCCTTATACGCGATCGCGTAGGCAGGTCTGCGATCAGGTAGGCTTATTTGGGGCAGAGGCAAGTTGTTCTATGCGATCGCAGAGTTTGGGATGCGATCGCGTGAGTGTGTGAAGTTGTGCTTCGCAAACGCGTGGCCAATGCTGCGTTCGCGTAGAGGTATCGAGCTGGTGAAGAGGTAAAGTGATTGCTCTACGCGATCGCGTGTGTTAGGATGTGATCGTGTAGGTTTGAGAAGCAGTAATCCTCATTCGCGTGGGCTAGTTCGCAAGGGCTAGTTCGCGTTCGCGAAGAAGAAGTGAGGCAGCAGTGGAGTTTGAGTGTTACTCTTCGCGGTCGCGTGAGGGCAATTGCGATCGCGTAGGTGTGAGCAGTTAGTTCATCGCGTTCACGTGAGTTGTTATGCGTTAGCGTAGAGTAAATTTCTGAGGGAGCAAATTTGTTCGTCGCGATCGCGAGGACTTTTCCGCGATCGCGATTAAGGAAAAATCTAGGCAGCAGTGTTAAATTCCAAAATTGAGGGTTTGGACTCATTTACATATTTTGAGCTAGAGACCACGGATTCAGACAATTTTTGAAATGATTTTCTAAGAGTTGATTGGGGTAAGTGTTTCTCACTTGATTTTGGTTAAATTTCATGATTATATCTTATTTTGTATCATCTAAATTGTGATTTGGGGTGAAAAATTAGGGAAACTGAGGAAGAATTCTTGAGTTGGATTTTTGGGGCTTTGAACGGGATTTTGTTATCGGATTTGAGTAAATTTGATATGGTTAGACTCGTGAGTGAATGGACTATCCAGTTTTGATAATTTTGACGGATTTCGAGACGTGGTCCTGGGGGCCGGGTTTTAGCCAATTTCGGGTTTGGGGCTAATTTGGTAGTTTTTCTTGTGAAATTCATTCTATTAGCATATATTGATGGTATTGTACTGATTGTGAATAGATTCGGAGTATTTGGAGGCTGAGTCGAGGGGCAAGAGGATTGCGGGGTAGAGATTTGACCTATTAGAGGTAAGTAATGATTGTAAATCTAGTCCTGAGGGTATGAAACCCCGAATTTTGTATCATTCTACTATTGTTAAGTGACGCACATGTTAGGTGACGGGCGTGTGGGCGTGCATTGCTGGGGATTGTGACTTGGTCCGTCCTGTAAAAACTGTAAAGTTGCATATTTTGTTGAAACTATATGATACTTTTATGTTTTAGAAATGAGTTTCTGTAAATTGGGCTGGATGCCATGTTTGGGCCTTGTGCCTATGCTATTTGGACCCTTAGGGGGCTTTTCTTACTATTCTCTTACTGTTTTCGATTGAAAATTTATACTCAGTCATGGTTGTACCTGTTTACTGCATAACTTAGTTTTTCTCATTTTATTTTGATGCATATAAATGTTGTTTTGGGCTGAGTACCCTGTATTTACTGAAATGCCCGAGTGGCTTGAGAGGTTTATGACTGAGTGAGGCCGAGGGCATGATTTGTGAGGATATTTATGAGATCGGGCTTCATGCCGCAGCATGTTTGATATATGCCGAGGGCCTGAGTGATTTATGCCATGATTTGGCTTGATATAGCGCTTGGGCTGAAGGAGCCCCTACGGAGTTTGTACACATCCCAGTGAGCGCAGGTACCTACTGAGTGTGAGTGCCGAGTGCTGAGTGACTGGGAGGCATGAGTGATTGTGAGGTATGCCCGAGTGGCATGAGTGACTGTGAAGTATGCCCGAGAGGCATGCGTGACCGTGAGATTTGCCCGAGGGGCTGTATATGAGTGACTGTGAGGTTTGCCCGAGGGGCTGTTTATGATTTCATCATTTTTCTCACCTTTGCATTTAGCCTATATTTGAAAACTGCTAAAAAATATCTTTAAATGATTTTTCTGAACTGGGTTTAAACTAGATGTTTTGATTCAAATCCTGATTTTTAAAGCATGTGGTATTTATTGAGATTTTATGATATGAACTTTTTAGGCTTTGTTGTGTCACTACTGCTCAGTCTTTTATTTATTATTGTTACTTTTTGAGTTGGCGTACTCACGTTACTCCTTTCACCTTGTGAGCAGATCCAGGTGTAGCTGGACACGGTAGCGGTTGTTGATTATTCCGGTTGCAAATTTTCTTGGGGATAGCAAGGTAGCTGCTTGATGATCGCAGCCCCTGCTCTTCTCCCTCTTATCATCCTTTAGTTGTATTTAGCTATTTTCCAGACTATGTTAGTCTTGATATTGTCAGTCGAATGGTAGTAGATGCTCATGACTAGTGACACCTCGATGTCGGGCTTTTCTTTTCCGCACTTTTGTTGTGATTTGAACTCCTTTACGAAGGTTTTTACGCTAAATAGCCTTGTAATTATCTTTGGAATGAAAATATTGGTTTGTTTTGGAAATGAGTCGGCTTGCCTAGTTCCACGATATGGGCCATCACGACAGGGTTAGTTTGGGTCGTGACAGATTGGTATCAGAGCCTACGTTACATAGGTCTCACGAGGCATGAGCGGGTTTAGTAGGGTCTTGCGGATCGGTTTGGAGACGTATGTACTTATCTTCGAGAGGCTACAGAACCTTTAGGAAACTCCACATTCTTGAATTCTTGTCATGCGAATCTGTTGATTCTAGTAACTAAACACATGTTGTTTCATTCTCTCACAGATAGTGAGGACTCATGCTACCGGTCAGGAGGGCCAGCCACCAGTACCACCAGCTAGGACCGCGAGAGGCCGAGGCCACAGTAGAGGTAGTGGTAAGGGCAGAGGTGCAGCCCATACAGTAGCTAGGGCAGTACCTGCAGATCCACAGTTGTCCCAGATCAGGACCAGGTTCCAGTTGTTGATGCACCAGCTCGGGAATCGTTTGTGCCTATTGTGATTCCAGGCCTTCAGGAGGCCCTAACTCAGATTCTGACAGCGTGTACCAGCCTTGCTTAGGAGGTTTCTATCTCGACGGTCGCAACTACTTCTCAGGCCGGGGGAGGCACAGGCACTCAGACTCCCATCGCTCGCACACCCGAGCAGGTTGTTCAGGGACACCAGACACTGGGGGCACCACTAGCCCAGCTGGTTGCAGCTACAAAGGATTATGTGGTTCCTGCTATGCCTGATGATGATCAACGTAGGTTGGAGAGGTTTGAGAGACTCCAGCCACCACCTTTTAGTGACACAGAGAGAGAGGATGCTCAGGATTTCTTGGACAGATGTCAGAGGATACTCTGTACTGCTGGTATTCTGGAGACTTGTGGGGTCCCATTCACTACTTTTCAGTTCTCCAGGGCTGCACTCAGATGGGGGAGACTTACGAGAGGCATAGGCCTATTGGCGCAACACCCCTTACTTGGCAACAGTTCTCCGTAGTCTTTTTGGAGAAGTTCGTGCCTTGATCCCGCAGAGAGGAGCTGCGCAGACAGTTTGAGCGGCTTCGCCAGGGTGATATGTCTGTGACACAGTACGAGATGCAGTTCTCCGAGTTGGTCCGTCATGCGATCTTGTTGGTTCCCACGGACAAGGAGAGGATCATGAGGTTTATTGATGGTCTCACTTTTCAGCTACAGTTGCTTATGACCAGAGAGAGGGTGTTTGGTGCTACCTTTGATGAGGTTGTCGACATTGCTCAGAAGATTGAGATGGTTCACGGTTAGGAGAGGGTTGAGAGGGAGGCCAAGAGGCCTCGTGGTCAGGGCGGATTCAGCGGTGCTCCTTTTGGGGGTCAGTTTTAGCACGGTAGAGGTCATCATTTTAGACAGACTCAGTCAGCTCGTCCATTTCACCGTGGTGCATCATCTGGCCATGGTTCTCACAGTTTTCATCAGGGCCACTCATCACTTAGTGCCCTTCTAGCTCAGAGTTCGTCCCATGCTCCACCAGTTCAAGGCTCCTCTATGCCAAGTTCCTCTACTGGTTATCCCGGTGCTCGAGGCTCCTTTTAGTTCCTGCCACTAGCACCATGGAGTTGTTTT
>AWOL01S0016121.1:0-44214 GCA_000715115.1 Nicotiana otophora | reverse complement strand
GGTCCGTGATGTGTCTTTTATGGTTGGGGAGAAGGTTTTGCTGAAGGTATCACCCATGAAGGGTGTTATGAGGTTTGGGAAGAGGGGCAAGTTGAGCCCCCGGTTCATTGGGCCTTTTGAGGTGCTTCAGAGGATTGGGGAGGTGGCTTATAAGCTTGCCTTGCCACCAAGATTATCGAGTGTGCACCCAGTGTTTCATGTTTCCATGATCCTGAAGTATATTGGAGATCCGTCCCATGTTTTGGATTTCAGCACGGTTCAGTTGGAGGGTGATATAACTTATGATATGGAGCCGGTGGCTATTTTGGATCGGCAGGTTCGAAGGTTGAGGTCAAAGGACATAGCTTCAGTGAAGGTGCAGTGGAGAGGGCAGCCTGTGGAAGAGGCCACCTAGGAGACCGAGCGGGAGATGTGGAGAGGATATCCACTCCTATTCGAGACTCCAGGTATGTTTCTAGACTCGTTCGAGGATGAACGGTTGTTTAAGAGGGGGAGGATATAACGACCCGGACGGTCGTTTCGAGAGTTATAGCCTCATTTCCCCCATTTCTACTTCTTTGTGTGTTAATTAGATGTATTGTGTTGTATGGAGTTGGTTGGTTTGGGTCCGGAGTGGTTTCGGAGTGGAATGAGACACTTAGTCTCTTATTTATAACCTTAGGTTGGGAAAGTCATTCGGATGTTGACTTATGTGTAAACAATATCGGAATTTAATTCTGATAGTTCCATCAGCTCTGTTAGGTGATTTTGGACTTAGGAGCGCGTCGGGAATGTAATTTGGAGGTTCGTGGTAGAATTAGGCTTGAATTGGCGAAATTGAAAATTTGGCGCTTTTCGGTCGGCAGTGGAAAATTTGATATTGGTGTCGAAATGAAATTCCGGAAGTTGAAGCAAGTTCGTAGTGTCATTCGTGATGTCTGTGCAAAATTTGAGTTCATTCGGATGTGGTTTGGTTGGTTTCGGTATCGGTTGTCGAATTTGAAAGTTTAGAAGTTCTTAGGCTTGAATCCGAGGGTAATTTGGTGTTTTGATGTTGTTTTGAGTGATTCGAAGGTTCGGCTAAGTTCGTATGGTGTTTTAGGTTTGGTCGGTATGTTTGGTTGAGGTCCCGGGGGACTCGGGTGAGTTTTTGGTGGTTAACAGATCGTTTTTGGACTTTGCAAAATGGTTGATCAGCTGGTATGAGCTTTCTGGTTTCCTTATACGCGATCGCATGGGCAGGTCCGCGATCGCGTAGGCTTATTTGGGGCAGAGGCAAATTGTTCTATATGATCACGGAGTTTGGGACGCGATCGCGTGAGTGTATGAAGTTGTGCTTCGCGAACGCGTGGCCAGTGTTGCGTTAGCGTAAAGGTATCGAGCTGGTGAAGAGGTGAGGTAATTGCTCTACGCGATCGAGTGTGTTAGGATGCGATCGCGTAGGTTTGAGAAGCAGTGATCCGCGTTCGCGTGGGCTAGGACGCGTTCGCGAAAAAGAAGTGAGGCAGCAGTGGAGTTTGAGTGTTACTCTTCGCGGTCACGTGAGGGCAATTGCGATAGCGTAGGTGTGAGAAGTTAGTGCATCGCGTTCACGTGAGTTGTTACGTGTTCGCATAGAGTAAATTTCTGAGGGAGCGAATATATTCTTCGCGATCGCGAGGACTTTTCCGCGATCGCGACTGTAGTGTTAAATTCCAAAATCGAGGGTTTGGACTCATTTACATATTTTGAGATAGAGACCACGAATTTAGACTATTGTTGAAAGGATTTTCAGGGAGTTGATTGGGGTAAGTGTTTCTCACTTGATTTTGGTTAAATTTCATGATTATCTCTTGATTTTTTTAATTGTGATTTGGGGTAAAAAATTGGGGAAAATAAGGAAGAATTCTTAAGTTGGATGTTTGGGGCTTTGAACGGGATTTTATTATCAGATTTGAGTAAATTTGATATGGTTAGACTCGTGAGTGAATGGGCTATCTAGTTTTGATGATTTTGACGGATTTTGAGACGTGGGCCCGGGGCCGGAGTTTAGCCAATTTCGGGTTTTGGGCTAATTTGATAGTTTTTCTTGTGGAATTCATTCCATTAGCATATATTGATGGTATTGTACTGATTGTGAATAGATTTGGAGTATTTGGAGGCTGAGTCGAGGGGCAAGAGCATTGGGGGGGTAGATATTTGACCCGTTTGAGGTAAGTAACGATTGTAAATCTAGTCCTTAGGGTATGAAACTCCAGATTTTGTATCATTCTACTATTTTGAAGTGACGAACATGCTAGGTGGCGGGCGTGTGGGCGTGCACTGCTGGGGATTGTGACTTGGTCAGTCCCGTAGCAACTGTAAAGTTGCATATTTTGTTGAAACTATATGATACTTATATGTTTTAGAAATGAGTTTCTGTAAATTGGGCTGGATGCCATGTTTGGGCCTTGTGCCAATGCTATTTGGACCCTTAGGGGTCTTTTCTTACTATTCTCTCACTGTTTTCGATAGAAAATTTATACTCAGTCATGGTTGTACCTGTTTACTGCATAACTCAGTTTTTCGCATTTTATTTTGATGTATATAAATGTTGTTTTGGGCTGAGTACCCTGTTTTTACTGAAATGCCCGAGTGGCTTGAGAGGTTTATGATTGAGTGAGGTCGAGGGCCTAATTTGTGAGGATATTTATGGGATCGAGTTGCACGCTGCAGCATGTTTGATATAGGCCGAGGGCCTGAGTGATTTATGCCATGATTTGGCTTGATATAGCGCTTGGGCTGAAAGAGCCCCTCCGGAGTTTGTACATACCCCCAGTGAGCACAGGTAGCTACTGAGTGCGAGTGCCGAGTACTGAGTGACTGGGAGGAATGAGTAATTGTGAAGTATGCCCGAGTAGCATGAGTGACTGTGAGGTATGCCCGAGAGACATGAGTGACTGTGAGGTATGCCCAAGGGGCTGTATATGAGTGATATTTTGCCCGAGGGGTTGTTTATGATTTCATCATTTTTCTCCCCTTTGCATTTAGCCTCTGTTTGAAAACTGCAGAAAAAATATCTTTAAATGATTTTACTGAACTGGGTTTAAACGAGATGTTTTGATTCAAATCTTGATGTTGAAAGCATGTGATTTATTGAGATTTCTTTGAGATTTCATGCTATGAACTTTTTAGGCTTTGTTGCTCGTCACTACTGCTCAGTTTTTTATTTATTGTTGTTACTTACTGAGTTGGCGTACTCACGTTACTCCCTGCACCTTGTGTGCAGATCCAGGTATAGCTGGACACGGTAGCGGTTGTTGATTATTCTGATTGCAGATTTTCTCGGGGATAGCAAGGTAGCTGCTTGGCGATCGCAGCCCCTGCTCTTCTCCCTCTTATCTTCCTTTAGTTGTATTTAGCTATATTCTAGACTATGTTAGTCTTGATATTGTCAGACGAATGGTAGTAGATGCTCATGACTAGTGACACCCCGATGTCGGGCTTTTCCTTTCCGCACTTTTGTTGTGATTTGAACTCCTTTACGAAGATTTTTACGCTAAATAGCCTTGTGATTATCTTTGGAATGAAAATATCGGTTTGTTTTGGAAATGAGTCAACTTGCCTAGTTCCACGATAGGCGCCATCACAACAGGGTTAGTTTGGGTCGTGACAATAACGCACTTCTATGATTGAAAACTCTTTAACTTTAACATTTTCATTTTATCCTTAATATCATGCTCTTTTGATCATTTAAGTGTTATGACATACTATTAAATACCACAAGTTTTAAGAGTATCTTTAATAGCATGCTCTTATGAAACTGATTACTACTCAACTAGCAAAGGTGAATCCAAGATTTCATGCGTTTGGATTCAAAATTCTACCGCATCCCATCAAATTTATTTGATTCAAAATATATTATTTGTACTTATGTAATAGAGGAGTAAATTTTATGGGTGGTCATTCAACTTTGTGTTCATTACGCAAAAATCACTTTTCTTCTTTTTGTTACGTAAAAATCATTTAACTTTGTGTTCATTACCCAAAAGTCATTTTTCTTTTTTTTGTTACACAAAACTTATTTTACTTTACTCTATTTATCACAAAAGTCACCTTGGTCAGATTTTATAATACTTTTACTTAAAAATTCTATTATATCCTTGATATTATAAATCCTCTCACTTATGTAATATCTCCTATATTATATACTATATATTTGTACCTAGGTATTTTACTTATAATTAAAATAACTTTAAATTATTTTATTTATTATTTTTACAATATATCCATACATTTAATTTTTTTCATGGCACTCAATTTGTTTAACCATATTCAAACATGACATATTTTAAATATAAAAATTATAACAAAATATATATTTTTTAAATATTTATTTAAAATAATAAAAACATATTTGTTTAACAAATGATAGTTTTTTATAGTCAATAAAAATTTTAAAATAAGTTTCAAAGATATTTCTATTTAATATTAAGTTTTTTAAAACTTTATCTATGAAATATTATTTTAAAAAGTACTAATATGATGTGTCATTTTGCTAAATATGAGTATTTTATTTATTAAATTAATGGATATGGCTTGGCTGATAAATCAATTATCACGACCCCAAATTTTCTCCGTAGGATATCGTGATGGCACATAATCCCTAATACTAGGTAAGCCTGTCAATTATGTGAAATAACAGAATCTAAAACTGAAACTCAAATCTCAACATATGTAGTAATTAAAAACTGCAATTCAAAATAGTTAGCACTCTCAAAACCCTATAGGAATAAGTCACAAGCTTCTAAGAGAAATATTAAGTGTCTCTAAAAATCAGAGTCTAATGAAGATAAGGAAAACAATATAATAAAGATAGAGGGGGACTCCGAGGTCTGCGAACGATGGCAGATGTACCTTGAAGTCTCCGCGTACAGACTAGATCACTGATACCTAGTCTGGTAGGAAGTACCTGGATTTGCATAAAAAGATGTGCAGAAACGTAGTATGAGTATACCACAGCGGTACTTAGTAAGTAGGGGTATTCTTCGATCGGTACGGTACGGTATTTAGATATTTCGGTTCGGTATTTTCGATATTCGATTTCGTAAAATGCTATACCAATACCGTACCTTATTAAATTCGGTATGGTTTGGTTTTTCTCTTTCGGTTTCGGTTTATTTGGTTCGGTAACTTCGGTTTATTCGATTTGAATACTAACTACTGCATAGAGTCATAGACGTTAATATTCTTAATTAAAGCACTCAAAAGTATAAAACTAAAAACGTTTGTTGACAAAAGTTTTGTCCAAAACCAACAAATACCAACATAGAGAGAGAAAACTTAGAGAAATATCTTATTACTTGCTTAGAGTTAATTGATGAACTTAGAGAATAAAGGAAAGTAAAATTTTAGATTTTTTATATTTAAGTTATAATTAATAAAATGTATATTGTGTAATATAATATATATTTCGGTACGGTATCGATATTTCGGTATTTCATTTTAAAATATCAAATACCATACCTAATACCAATTATTTTTTAAAAGATAAACCAAATACCATACCGAATACCAAAATATCGAATACCGAATACCAAACTTTTTGGTTTTGGTACGGTAATTCGGTATTTACCAAATTATGCACAGCCCTACTAGTAAGCGACAAGCCTAACCTCGGTACAGTAGTAACGAGATCAGGTCAAGACCCTACTGAAAATAATAAAAGACATGGCGAACAGTTTAACAATATAATAATAATAATAATAATAATAATAATAATAATAATAATAATAATAATAATAATAATAATAATAATAATAATAATAATAATGATAATGAAAGTGAATCAAGTAAGGAGTATGTCAAATTTAACTGCACAGAATAAGGGCAATTAATACATCACAAAAGAAAAACAAAAACTTTACATATTCAGGGAAAAAACTGAACAATCAAGACAAGTATACCAATAGAAGAATATCAACAAGGGCACTCATGAGGTACCGCCTCGTAGTCCCAAATCATAAATAAATTCACAATATTTCTTTTTCTTTATATCATCACGGGAGCCTTCACATTTAGTTTTAAAGAAATTATTTTTTCCGAAATAGCATCCTGCGTTTTAGCCACCCTTATCACACCGCATGACTTCTAGTAGTTCCCCTACTAGTTACGCGTATCAAGCCCCCCTTATCTCACCCTATGCATTTCAATACCCAGATCTTATACCACCGCATGTGTATCAATATCAGGATATATCACAATTCGCACATCAAGTGCCCAATTATTTCAATTTTCCAAATAAATCAACAACAATATTATTTTCCACAATAAGGAACTCACGGCTCAATCACCATATATACAAAAATCTTAACAAAATATTCAAGAGTGAATAACTCAACAATAATAATACTTCACAAATTTAACACTTTGTCTCAATACCAAATTTTATATGTCAAATACTTCATATTAATAATAACTCAATTAAGAAATTTAACTTTCAAATAATGAGCACAGAATAAAAGAAACAGAGCTTCAACTGAACAGGTAAAGCAATTAACAGGAAAAGGTAAGACAAATTTAAAAATATAAAACAGACCAATGATGATGATTATAACATGATAAAATACTTTAATTAATATGTGATAGATATCTACCCAATTTAAAATTAGATTCACATTTAACCTGTGTACACACTCGTCACCTCGCATGCACGGCTTTCAACACATCACCATTTTTATAATAATACCAATCCTAAGGAAAATTTTACCCACACAAGGTTAAATAAGGCACTTACCTCAAACCGTGTAATTATTTACACCGTTATGTTGTTGCCTCGCGAATTGGCATACGAAAGCCTCATATCTAATCACAATTATTTTGATTCAATCAATACAAATTATCGGAATTAATTCCATATAAAAATACTAATTTTTCTAAAAAAGTCCAAAATTCCACTAAAACATCATCAGCAGAGCCCATGTCTCGGAACCCGACAAAAGTTACAAAATATGAACGTCCATTCAACCACGAGTCCAACCATACCAAAATTATCAAATTCCGACATCAACTCGACCTTCAAATCTAAATTTTTTATTTTAAAATCTCTAGGCTCAAATCCTCGAATTACACCTCCAAAACAAGTAATCTAGCTAGAATAATCGATGCAAATTCAATATTATTGACTAATAATGATCATAAGTGACTTACCTCAAGATATTCCGTGAATTCTCTCTGAAACATTGCCTCAACCCGTGTGTGGAATGTCCAAAAATGGAAAAACCTCGGACCCCCTCTCTTTTTTGTACACTGACCAGGGGTTCCGCTTCTGCAGAAATTTTAACCGCATATGCGGTCCCGCTTTTGCAGTGAAACTTTCGCTTCTGCGACTGCCTTTGCTTCTGCAGACAAGGAGTCCGCTTCTACAGGCTCGCTTCTGCGGTTTTTCCCAGCCTCCCTTTCCTCCGTATCTGCGACCATGGTGTCGCTTCTGTGGACTCGCTATTGTAAGGTTTTGTCTGCTTCTGCGGACTTCATGCTTCTGCGATGCCCATCTCACTTCTGCGAGCTCGCACCTGTGAGCCAATTTCCGCAGGTGCAATTGCATCAGTAGGTAGCAACAAGTTTCAATTGTTCTAAGTCCAAATTTGATATGTTAACCATCTGAAACTCACCCGAGGCCTCATAAACCTCAACCAAATACACCAACAAGTCCTAAAACATCGTACGAACTTATTCAAAGCCTCAAATCACATCAAACAATGCTAAAAACACGAATCATACCCCAATTCAAGCTTAACGAAACTAAGAAATTCCAACTTTTACATTCGATGTCGAAACCTATCAAATCAAGTTTGATTGACCTCAAATTTTGCACACAAGTCATAAATGACATAACGGACCTATGAAAATATTTAGAACTAGATTCTGACCCCGATATCAAAAAGTTAAACCCCCGATAAAACTTCTAAACTTAAACTTCCTATTTTCGCCATTTCAAGCCTAATTTAGCTACAGGCATCAAAATATTTTTCGGAAACGCTCCTGAGTCTAAAATCACCATACAGAGCTATTGGAATTATTAAAACTCTATTCCGTGGTCGTTTACATGTAAGTCAACATCCGATCAACCTTTTCAACTTAAGTTTTCATCTTGGAGACTAAGTGTCTCAATTTATTTTAAAACCTCACCGGACCTGAACCGACTACCCCGGCAAGTTACATAACAACTATAAAGTAACAAATCAGCAGTAAATGGGTGAACGGGCTACAACTCTCAAAATAACCGGCTGGGTCGTTACATCCTCCCCCTCTTAAACAAACGTTAGTCCTCGAGCGAGTATCGAGACATACCTAAAGTGGTAAAAAGATGAGGATAATGGTTGCGCATATCATGCTCGATCTCCCATGTCGCCTCATTGTCCGGATGACCCCTCCACTGAACATTTACCGAAGCAATGCTCTTCCATCTCAACTTTCTAACTTGTCTGTCCAAAATAGCCACTGGCTCCTCAACATAAGATAGATCCTTATCCAACTGGACTGAGCTGAAGTTTAACACATGAGATGGATCGCAGTTTTAACACATGAGATGGATCGCAGTGATACTTCTGGAGCATGGAAACATGGAACACTGGATGAACTGTAGTGAGACTAGGTGGTAGTGCAAGTATATAAGCCACCTCTCCAATTCTCTCGAGAATCTCAAAAGGCCAGATATTCCTAGGGATCAACTTGCCCTGCTTCCTGAATCTCATAACACCCTTCATGGGCGAAACGCGGAGCAAGACCCGCTCACCAACCATGAATGCAACATCACGAACCTTCTGATCTGCATAACTCTTCTGTCTAGACTGGGTTGTATGAAGTCGATCATGTATCAATTTAACCCTTTCCAAAGCATCCTGAACCAGGTCTATATCAAATAGCCTAGCCTCCCCCGGCTCGAACCAACCCACTAGAGACTGACACCGCCTCCCATATAAGGCCTCATACGGAGCCATATGAATGCTCGATCGGTAGTTGTTGTTGTAAGCAAACTCCGCAAGTGGCAAGAATAGATCCCAAGCATCCCTAAAATCCATTACACACGCACGAAGCATATATTCCAATATTTGAATAGTACGCTCAGACTGTCCGTCCATCTGAGGGTGAAATGATGTACTCAACTCCACACGAGTACCCAACTCACGTTGTACGGCTCTCCAGAACCGTGATATAAACTACGTACCCCGGTCATAGATGATAGATACCGGTACGCCATGAAGCATGACAATCGCGCGAATGTAAACCTGAACCAGCTGCTCCGAAGAGTAAGTAGTAATCACATGAATGAAATGAGCTAACTTGGTCAATATATTCATAATCACCCAAACTACATCGAACTTCGTCTGAGTCCATGGGAGACCAACAACAAAATCCATTGTGATCCGCTCCCATTTCCATTATGGAATCTCTAAATTCTGAAGCAATCCACCCGGTCGCTAATGCTCATACTTCACATGCTGACAATTTAGGCAACGAGCTATATATTCTACTATGTCTTTCTTTATCCGCCTCCACCAATAGTGCTGCCTCAAGTCCTGATACACTTTCGTAGCATCTGGATGAATGGAGTATCGCGAACTGTGAGCCTCCTGGGGAATCAACTCATGCAATACATCTATATTAGGCACACACAGCCTGCCATGTATCTGCAATACACCGTCATCCCCAATAGTGACTTCCTTGGCATCACCGTACTGAACTATGTCCTTAAGGACAAGCAAATGGGGGTCATCACATTGACGCTCCAGATATGATCATAAAGAGAAGACTGAGAAACCATACAAGCCACAATTCGGCTCAGCTCAGAAATATCCAAACTCTCCGCCTTATGCTAAGATGCCCAAACTCTCCGCCTTATGACTCAAGGCATCGGCCACTATATTGGCCTTCCCGGAATGATAGAGAATGGTGATATCATAATCCTTAAGCAACTCCAACCACCTTTGCTGCCGCAAGTTAAGATCCTTTTGTTTAAATAAATGCTACAGACTCCGATGATCAGTATAGACCTCACAAGGGACACCATACTAGTAGTATCACCAGATCTTCAAGGCATGAATAATAGCTGCTAATTCAAGATCGTAAACATGATAGTTATTCTCATGTACCTTTAACTATCTAAATGCATAGGCCATCACCCTACCGTCTTGTATCAACACTATGCCGAGACCAATATGCGACGTATCACAATACCCAGTATAAGACCTTGAACCTGTAGGCAACACCAATATTGGGGTTGTAGTCAAAATTGTCTTGAGCTTTTGAAAGCTCTTCTCACATTCCTCGATCCACCTGAACGGAGAACCTTTCTGGGTTAATTTGGTCATAGGTGCAGCAATAGAAGAGAAACCCTCTACAAATCGGCAATTATACCCCGCCTAGCCAAGAAAACTCTAGATCTCCGTAGCTGAGGACGGTCTGAACCAACGTTGTACTGCCTTAATCTTCTTTGGATCTACCTCCATCCCCTCACACGAAATTATATAACCCAAGAATTCCACTGAATCTAGCGAGAATTCACACTTTGAAAATTTTGCATATAACTTCTTTCTCTCAAAGTCTGACGCACAGTCTTCAGGTGCTGCTCATGATCCTCTCGGCTCCGGGAGTACACCAGAATGTCGTCAATAAACACAATGATGAATAAGTTAAGATAAGGCTGAAATACATTGTTCATCAAATGCATAAATGATGCTGGGGCGTTGGTCAGCCCAAATGACATTACAGGGAATTCATAATGACCATACCAAGTCCTGAAAGCAGTCTTTGATATATTTGGCTCCTGAATCTTCAACTGATGATAGACTGAATGCAATTCAATCTTAGAGAACACCCTGGCACCTTGAAGTTGATCAAATAGGTCATCAATGCGAGGCAATGGGTACCTGTTCTTCAATGTAACCTTGTTCAATTATCGATAATCAATACACATGTGCATGGAACCATCTTTTTTCTTTACAAACGAGACTGGAGCACCTCAAGGCGATACACTGGGCCGAACAAAACCCTTATCAAGCAACTCCTGTAACTACTCTTTTAATTCCTTCAATTTTGATGGGGCCATACGATATGGTGGAATAGAAATGGGTTGAGTGCCCGGTAACAAATCAATGCCAAAGTCAATATCCCTATCAGGTGGTATACCCGGAAGATCCGCTGGAAATACATCTGGAAATTTCCTTACTATCGGAACTGACTCGATGGTAGGAGTATCAACACAAACATCTCTCATATAGGCCAGATACGCATCACACCCCTTCTCAACCATTCGTTGAGCCTTAAGAAATGAAACAATCCTGCTAGGAACATAATCTAAGGTACCTATCCACTCTAGCCATGGTAGACTTGGCATAGCCAATGTCATCGTCTTGGCGTAACAATCAAGGATAGTGTGATAGGGTGACAACCAGTCCATGCCCAAAATAATATCGAAATCCACCATACTGAGTAATAATAACTCAACTCTAGTCTCAAAACCACTAATAACAATCAAACACAACTGATGCACGCGGTCAACAATAATAAAATCACCCACGGGTGTAGATACACAAATAAAAGAACTCAAAGAATCACAGGATACGCCCAAATATGGGGCAAAATAAGATGACACATAAGAGTAAGTGAAACTTGGATCAAATAAGACTGATGCCTCTCTATGACAGACCAGAACAATACCTATGATAACAAAATCGGATGCAACTACCTCTGTCCTAGTAGGAAGGGCATAATATCTGCCCTGGCCTCCCCCTCTAGGGAGACCTCTATATGTCTGACCTCCACCTCTAGCTGGCGGTGCAGGTGGAGTGGAAACTGGTACAGTAATCATGGCTTGAGAAGTCTGAAGGCCTTGTGGAACAGGTAGGGTCTGAGAAATCTGTGGAGGTTCACCCCTCATAAGTCTGGGGAAATCCCTCATTATATGACGAGTGTCACCACACATAAAATAAGACCTCGAAGGACGTGGCTGCTGGGACTGGCTTGGGCCTGATCGACTGGACTGATCGCTGAAAGCACCCCATGCAGGATGTACAGTAGACATTGGCGGTGCATAATATGGAACCTGAGGTCTGGGAGTAGTGGAAATACCGTTGGAAGCCGGAAGTGCTGAATGAATAGGATGGCTCACATAGCCTCTACCATGACAGGCTGCAGGTGGGGCACGAGAACTGTTATATGTGCCAGAATCTCGAGGCCTCTTAGCTTCCCTCTCTTCTCTCTCCCGGGTTCGCATACCCTCCAATCTCCTGGCGATTACCACCACCTGTTGGTATGTGATGTCCATCTCCAGCTCTCATGCCATACGGAATATGATTCTAGGGTGGAGGCCCTCAATAAATCGATGGACACACTCTCTGACAGAAGCAACCAGGGCAGGTGCATACCTAGATAGATCACTGTACCGGACTGCATACTCTGATATTATCATAGCGTCCTGGCACAACTACTCAAACTCTGCGCGACATGCTTCTTTGAGACTCTGAGGAACATACTCCCTCAAGAACATATCTGAAAACTGAGTCCAAGTGAGTGAATCTGCCTCAGTCAGACTATCCAACTCGTATACTCGCCACTACTAGTAGGCCGTTCCTCTAATCTGGAATGCCATAAAAGAAACCCCACTAGTCTCCAAAATACCTATAGTACAGAGAATATGATGGCACTCCTTAAGATAGGAGGGTGGTAATTCTTATAACTCTCGAGCCTGAGCTACTCCCCTTCCGAAACTGCTGCCCTCACCTCGGGCCGAACTAGGACAACTGGCTGCACCGGTATAACCTCTGGGAATGGTCAACTTGGGGCCGTGGCTCTAGGGTACGGGCGGCGGGAGTCTATGATACTCCCCCGACCTGAGATGTGGCAGGAGCAAGTGGAATCAACCCTGCCTGAGCTAGAGTGCTCAACATGCTCAAAAACTAGGCAAGAGTCTCCTGAAGTGCAAGGGTAGTAACAGGCATCACAGGTGCGTGTTCTCCAACTGGAGCTACTGGTGGTTCCTCTACAGCAGCTCGTGCAGGTGCTCTGGCTGCACCATGTGGACGTCCTCGGCCTCTGCCTATTGCGGCTCCAACAGGGGGTGCGTGTGTCTGATCATCGAATCCAGTTGTACGTGTCCTCACCATCCGTGAGAGAATAGAAAGACAATGGTTTAGAATTTCGAAGTCAACAATGTGCACGAAAAGGAATCAAAGAAGTGAAAATTTTCCTAACAGTTCCATAGCCTCCCGATGATAAGTATAGACGTCTCTAAACCGATCTGCGAGACTCTACTAAACGTGTTTGTGACTCATAACACCTATGAACCTAGAGCTCTGATACCAACTTGTCACGACCCCAAAATTTCCTCCGTAGGATGTCGTGATGGCACCTAGTCCCTAATACTAGATAAGTCTATCAATTATGCAGAATAACAGAATCTAAAACTGAAACTCAAATCTCAACATATGTAGTAATTAAAAACTGCAATTCAAAAAAGTTACAAGTCCCAAAACCCGGTAGGAATAAGTCACAAGCTTCTAAGAGAAATACTAAGTATCTCTAAACATCAGAGTCTAATGCAGATAAGGAAAATAACATAATAAAGATAGAGTGGGACTCTGAGGTCTGTGGACGCTGGCAGGTGTACCTTGAAGTCTCCGCGTACATACAAGTTAACTGATAACCGGTCTAGTAGGAAGTATCTGGATTTGCACAAAAAAATATGCAGAAGCGTAGTATGAGTACACCACAGCGGTACCTAGTAAGTACCAAGCCTAACCTCGATAGAGTAGTGACGAGGTCAGGTCAGTGCCATATTGGAAATAATAAAATACAAGGCGAACAGTTTAATAATATAATAATAATAATAATAATAACAATGGAAGTGAATCAAGTAAGGAGTATGTCAAATTTATCTGCACAGAATAAGGGCAATTAATACATCACGGAAGAAAAATAAATAATTTACATATTCAGGGAAAAAACAGAACAATCAAGAAATGTATACCAATAGAAGAATATTAACAAGGGCACTCCCGAGGTACCGTCTCGTAATACCAAATCATAAATAAATTCACAATATTTATTTTTTCTTATATTACCGCGGGAACCTTCACATTTAGTTTTAAAGAAATCATTTTTTTCCGAAATAGCATCCCGCATTTTAGCCACCCTTATCACACCGCATGGCTTTTAGTAGTTCCCCTACTAGCCACGCGTATCAAGCCCCCCTTATCTCACCTCATGTGTTTCAACACCCAGACCTAATACCACTGCATGCGTATCAATATCACAATATATCACAATTCGCACCTCAAGTGTCCAATTATTTCAATTTGCCAAATAAATCAACAACATTATTTTTCACAATAAAGAGCTCACGGCTCAATCATCATGTATACAAAAATCTCAACAAAATATTCGGGAGTGAATAACTCAACAATAATAATACTTCACAAATTTAACAATTTAGCTCAATACCTAATTTTAAATATCAAATACTTCATATTAATAATAATTCAATTAAGAAATTCAACTTTCAAATAATGAGCACAGAATAAAAGAAACAGAGCTTCAATTGAACAGGTAAAGCAATTAGCAGGAAAAGGTAAGGCAAATTTAAAAATATAAAACCGACCAATGATGATGAGTATAACAGGATAAAATAATTTAATTAATATGTGACAAAGATCTACCCAATATAAAACTAAAATTTTTACATTTAGCCTGTGTACACACTCGTCACCTCGTGTACAGGGCTTTCAACATATCACAATTTTCATAACAATACCAATCCTAAGGAAAATTTTCCCCACACAAGGTTAGACAAGTAACTTACCTCAAATTGTGTAATTCTTTACTCTGCTATGCCTTTACCTCGCGAATTGGCCTCTGAAAGCCTTGTATCTAATCACACTTATTTCGATTCAATCAATACAAATTATCGAAATAAATTCCATATGAAAATACTATTTTTTCTAACAAAATCCGAAATTTCACTCAAAAATCGCCAAAGCGGCCCATGCATCGGAACCCGACAAAATTTACAAAATATGAACGCATGTTCAACCACGAGTCCAACCATACCAAAATTACCAAATTCCGACATCAACTCGACCTTCAAATCTAAATTTTTTATTTTGAAATCCCTAGGCCGAAATTCTCGCATTACACCTCAAAAATACGTAATCTAGCCGGAATAATCGATGATAATTTAATATTATTTACTAACAATGATCATAAGTGACTTACCTCAAGATTTCCCTTGAATTCTCTCTGAATAATCGCCTCAACTCGTGTTTGGAATGTCCAAAAATGGAAAAATCTCGGACCCCCTCTATTTTTGTACACTGACCAGGGGTTCCGCTTCTGCGGAAATTTTAACCGCATATGCGGTCCTGCTTTTGCGGTGAAGCTTCCGCTTTTGTGACTGCCTTCATTTCTGCGGGCTCGCTTCTGCGATTTTGCCTAGCCTCCCCTTCCTCTGCATCTGCGATCATGGTGTCACTTCTGCGGACTCGCTATTGCGAGGTTCTATCCGCTTCTGTAGACTTCATGCTTTTGCGATGCCCACCTCGCTTCTACGAGCTCGCGCCTACGAGCCAATTTCCGCAGGTGTGATTGCATCAGTAGACAACAACAAGTTTCAATTGTACTACGTCCAAATTTGATCCATTAACCATTCGAAATTCACCCGAGGCCCCCTGGACCTCAACCAAATACACCAACAAGTCCTAAAATATCATACGAACTTAGTCAAAGTCTCAAATCACATCAAACAATGCTAAAATCACGAATCATACCCCAATTCAAGCTTAACAAAACTAAGATATTCCAACTTCTACATTCGATGCCGAAACCTATCAAATCAAGTCCGATTGACCTCATATTTTGCACACAAGTCATAAATGACATAACAAGCCTATAACAATTTACAGAACTGGATTCCGACCCCGATATTAAAAAGGCAATTCCCCGGTCAAACTTCCAAACATAAACTTCTTATTTTCGCCATTTCAAGCCTAATTTAGCTACATGCTTCCAAATAATTTTTCGGACACGTTCCTAAGTCTAAAATTATCATATGCAGCTATTGGAATCATCAAAACTCTATTCCGGGTTCGTTTACACATAAGTCAACATCCGGTGAACCCTTTCAACTAAAGTTTTTATCTTGGAGACTAGGTGTCTCAATTCATTTCAAAACCTCACCGGACCTGAACCGACTACCACGACAAGTCACATAACAGCTATAAAGAATAAAATAAGTAGCAAATAGGGGAACGAAGCTACAACTCTCAAAACGACCGGCCGGGTCATTTTATCAATAAGCTTTGATTGTTTTAATTTTTATTAAACATATTTCATTAAGCATGATTAAGAATCTGGACTTGCGATTTGTTCACGGTAATGTTACTTATATATCTTGAAAATTAATATTAAGAAAAAATTTAAATGTATGAATATATCATAAAAATAATAAATAAAATAATATTAAGTTATTTTATTTATAAGTAAAATATTTGGGTAAAATTATATTATATACCATATAATATAGAAGGTATTACATAAATATGAGGATTTATAATGTAAAGGGCATAATAGACTTTTCAGGTGAAAGGTTTGTAAAATCTGGTCAAAGTGATTATTGTGATAATTAGAGCATAGTAAAATGATTTTTTTTGTGTAACAAAAGAAAAAAAGTAATTTTTGGGTAATGAAAATGTAACGACCCAACCGGTCGTTTTGAGTATTTGTACTTCGCTCGGTAGTTTACAGGAATGAGTAGCTCCATATGATGTATTATGACTTATGTGAATCGTCGATTTTGATTTTCAGGTTATTCGAAATCGAATTGGAAGAATGGATTTCATTGTTGAAGCTTTAAATTTAGAGAGTTGACCAAGTTTGACTTTTTGTGAATTTAGAGAACGAATTTTTGATGGTTCCGGTAGGTTCATTGGGTTCTTTTGGACTTAGCACGTAAGGATTGTGATTTGGAGGTCCGTAGTAGAATGTGGCTTGCAATGGCGGAAGTTGGATTTTTTGAAAGTTTGACCGGGAGTGAACTTTTTGATATTAGATTCGGATTGTGATTATGGGAATTGGAATAGCTTCGTTTTGTCATTTGGGACTTGTGTGCAAAATTTGGATTCATTCCGGGTTGATTTGCTATGTTTCGGCACGAGTTATTGAAGTTGAAAAGTTTAAAGTTTGTAGATATCGATTTGAGGTGTGATTCGTTGTTTTGATGTTGTTATGTGTGTTTTGAGGCCTCGAGTAGGTCTGTATTGTGCTATAGAACATGTTTGTATGTTCGGACGGGGTCCCTAGCGGCTCGGTTGAATTTCGGACGTAGTTGAGATCATTTCAAATGGCTTTGCATTGCTGGTTTTTCTACTGTTACCTGTTGCTTCTGGCGTTCTTCGTGATCGCGAAGGTGTAGCCGCGATCGCGAAAGGTATTTGGTCAGTGGAGCTATTTGTTCTTCGCGTTCGTACTTCTGAGGTCGTGTTCGCACTGGGGTGAAGATTTTTGTCTTCGCGTCTGAGTCCATTGCTATGCGTCCGCGTAGTGTTGAGGTTTGGCAGCTGGGAGTTGGATAATTCTTCAACGTGATCACGAAAGTTGAGTCGTGTTCGCGAATCTTTACATCAGTGGTCATCGCGTTCGTGTGGGGTGTATCGCGAACACGCAGTGCTTTTGGTGGTAGTGTATTTTTCTTCATCGCGAACGCGATGGACTTCCCGCGTTCGCGTAAGAAGATGTGTGGGTAGAAGTATAAAGTACTCTATTTCGGGGGTTTCGGCTATTTTTGCATTTTTGGAGCTATGGAGCTCGGATTGAGACGATTCTTGAGGCAATTTTCACCATGAGAACTGGAATAAGTGTTCTCTACTCACTTTTGATTTTATATCATGAATCTATCTTCGTTTTCGACATTTGATTGAGGGTTCCAAAAGAGTAATTTGGGGGTTTTAGCCTAAAGTTTCATAAAGTTAATTTTTGTGTTTTGAACATCGATTCGGAGTCGGATTTGAGTGAAATTGGTATGGTTGGACTCGTAATTGAATGGATTGTCAGATTTTGTGAGTTTTGTAGGGTTCCTAGGTGTGGGCCTGGGTTGGACGTTTTGGCCGATTTTGAGTTTTTGATTAAAGATTCGACCTTTTTCATTTGGAAATGTTTCCTTAGGCTTTATTTGATGTCCTTGAGTTGCTTTTGGCTAGTTTTTTAGCCGTTCAGATGTCGTTACGTGCTAGATGGCATTTTTGGAGCATCGCTTGACTTGCTCGGTATTGGAATATGCTTGTTTGAGGTAAGTAATACTTCTAAACTTTGTGCTGAGGGTTTAAACCCCGAATTACATGTTATATGATTGGTGTTAAGGTGGCGCACATACTAGGTGACGGGCGTGTAGGCGTGAACCGTGTAAGTTGTAATTCTGTTGTTTTTGTGGTAGTGTTTAGCTACCTGGTCATAAGTGCAACCATGCAATTTATGTACTAGAGCTATTGAGCTGTGATTCATGTTAGAAACCATGTCTAGGCTACGTGCTTACTCTATTGGGACCCATTGAGGTAGTTACTGCTGTTGAGTTATTTGCTTACATTGCAATTTCATACTTAATCATGTTCATTCATTTCATATCATACCTCAGTCTCTCTTGCTACGTATTGATACATCACATCATTATTTTGGGCTGATATTTCATGACATTGAGAGCCTGAGAGAATGGATAAATTGATGACTGAGTGAGGCCGAGGGCCTGATTGTGATATAATATATTATAGCACGTGAGTTGTCCGTGCGGATCCAGATGTTATACTATAGTACGTGAGTTGTTCGTGCAGCACGGAGTTGTCTGTGTGGATCCATATATTGATAACATAGCACGTGAGTTGTCCATGCAGATTATAGCGCTTGGGTTGTAGGAGCCCCTCTGGAGTCTGTACACACCCCAGTGAGCGCAGGTACCTACTGAGTGCGAGTGCGAGTGCCGAGTGACTGGGATAACTGAGTGACTATGAGGACTGAGTGATTGGGAGGACTGAGTGACTGGGAGGACTGAGTGAATTGATACTCTTAGAGTTCGCATATGGTCTTTATCACTGATTTGCATCGCATTTGGCATGCACACTTGAAATATAGGCATAGAGATGCATTTTTCCTCATGTTGTATAGTATCATGTCATTTATGACTTCTTACACATTTTGACATATGGGCATAGAGAGACATATTACACATGCAATCTGAAAGGAAAATGAAACATCTTATTTATTGTTGAAAGGACTTTTTGGGAAAAATCACAGTTTTCAAACTTACTCATAGTTTTGGTAAATTTCAGGAAAAGATTTGAGTTTTCACTGAAATACTTGAAAAGCATGCCTAATTTTCTCGAACTGTGAACAAGCTGAGCATTTTATTTCTGAGATACTCCTTTTATTAATTGTACTATGTTATTATGAATTGTTGTGGGATATTGGTATTGGACCCGACCTTTGTTCTAGCTCGTCACTACTTTCAACCTATTTTTAAGTTTGTTACTTATTGAGTACATGGGGTTGGTTGTACTCACACTATACTTCTGCACCTTGCATGCAGATATTAATTGTTGGCATTGTTGTGATCGACAAGAGCCGAAATTGAAGATGTACATGCGTTCCTGTTGTAGCTGCCTCTTGTTCATGGTAGTCTTAGATTTATAAAATTCTGTTTATGTACTCTTCAAACAGATGATGTATTTACTTCATTTCAGCTTTGTAAACTCTATGCTAAGAAGCTCATGATTTGTACTACCAGTCCTTGGGGAATGTATCAAATTCAGATATTTCTTTACTTAATTATGTATCAGATTCAGATATTTCTTTACTTAATTGCTTTATGAATTGTTATTAGAATTGGTTGGTGGTTAATTGGCTTACCTGACGGGTTGGGTTAGGTGCCATCACGACTAGGTGGATTTTGGGTCGTGACAAGTTGGTATCATATCCCTAGGTTCATAGGTTCTAAATGTCATGAGCAAGTGTCTAGTAGAGTCTTGCGGATCGGTATGATGACGTCCATACCTATCTTCGAGAGGCTACAGGGCATTTAGGATATATACTTCCTATCTTTCTTTCCTTATCGTGCAGAATTGATTCAGCTTGAGACATAACTCTTTGAATTCCTTCCACGCATTCGCATGCACACATGAGCGTTCTATATCACCTGTGCATCACCGGTTTGTGATTCTATGAACGAGGTGCGAGATGTGATTTCTGTGTGCTAATGATGGGCCAGTCTGGAGGACTGGAGGCTGGGTTTTGACTGTAGCTTAAGCACGGAGATTTTGATTGTGTGAGCATGTCCTTTTGGATTTGTACGTCCGGTAGTGTTCCTATGAGTGGAATTTATGGCTCGACAAGTGGTAGAATGGCTTTGTGATGAGTATGATGTGACTGCGGGATGTGTTAAGATGATTGGAATATGACGAGAAGTGTTTCCCTGAAATGTAAAGGATGGGCCATTGGGTGCTTGATTTTTGTTTTGATGTGACGTACATTCTCGAGTATGAGTGCATTGAAGGATCCTTTCTGTTGCTTAATGCTGGAACGAAATATGTTCTTATGTCTTATTGTCGAGATCAAACTTAGGGAGATTAAATGATTGCTTAGTAGTTATGGCTATGAAAGGGTATCAAGAGATGTCAGTTTGAGGCTAAGCAAGTGGGTTATAACCTACGAGGTAATCTACAGATGTGTGATTTTTATAATATTGTGTGGAGGCTTTCTTTTCTTCCAGCGGGGTATATTTGTGCGATTTGAGTTTGGAATGGTTGTAACAGTTGATCTGACTATCACGAGGATGAATGTGATATTTGCAGATGATTTGAGGTATTATATGGTTTGTGTTACATGAGCTTACGAAGGATTTAGTTGAATTTCAGTGCAGGATTTTGGCAGTAATAGAGTATGGGTATCGTAATGTAATCGACTATTTTGTTCAATGGCTTTGAGCCAAGTGGGGGAGTCTGCTATCGACGAGTTGATTGCACAATTATATGTTGTATTGGTTTCGATTTGAGGTATACTGGTGAATCAGTTATGACTGCAGGGGTTGAGATTAAGGATGACTCGAGTAAGGGGAGTTTTGGATACGGGTTATATTACACTCTTTGGGTATATGGGAATCATGGAATGATTGAGCGGTTATTCGTGAAAGATGTAGTATGCATGGAGTAGGAATTTGCTTGGTCGTGTTAAGGTGGGGTTACTCCTTTGGGCGTCATCGTGCCAATGGGGCACCAGCCGTTTGGCCCGTTTGGGGCAGTGCAATAGAGATTTGAGCAGAGTCGATGACTCTCGAGAATGGTTCTAATAGATTCAAGAATTATAGCAATTGAGAATTTCGGATTGGTATATGGCTAGGATATGATATTTGTATTGGACGGTGTCAAGACTTGTGGCATTTTTATATCATTGTGGATTATGCATTTTAGTATCAAGAAGGTGAAGGAAACAATTTTAGGTTCACATAAGGCCTCTTTAGAGTGGGTATCTCGGTTGTGGAACTTTGGGGTGCTTAAGAGGAAAGTCGGTGGCTTATGGGCCTTAGGGTGTTGTGGTTTTATACTAGGGTCTCTTGTATGGTGAGTTTTTGTTGAGGATCGTGGTATTATGGTGAGGAGAACTATCAATTTGAAGGAATTTCAAAAAGAACTCGGATATTTAGGACAACTTGGTAGTAGGTTGGATCAACACAGTAATGGATATAATCGGTTCTTTGGGTACTTATGATGTGGCTAGTCTCTACAGGTATTTCGTGGCAATGCTCTTGGGTTTTGGCGACCTGCGTGGCTGGGTTGAGTTAAAGAGATTCGGTTCTGATAGCTTGGTTATGTGCAAATGAACTTCGAAGGGTTCTCAATGGTTTCTACCACGGTTCGAGGAGTATATTCCCCACTGGCGTGAGGAGCATGTGGTGTATAGTGATTTTCTCCTGGATGAAATCAAATGGAAGGTCCTTGGCTAATTGAGTATGTAGTTTCTTTTGACTCGGAGTGAACTATGAAGTCCTCGTATTTTTCATATGATGCCATGGTATATGCAGTGTGTTGTGTGGGATTGAGATTTACGTGAGCGAGATCACAGTTCAATTTTGAAGGAAAGGTCATAAAATTCTTAGGCAGCATGGACGGTTTCAGATGACTAGGTAATTGATAATACTATTTGGTATGGCTTGATGAGAGTATACATTTCATAAGGGGCAACGTATTTTGATTTATGGATACTTCACTAGTACTGCGACACTCTCCTGGTTGATCCACTGCTGATGTTCAAATTTTGCTAGGTGGCACGGAATAATTTTAGAAGTATTCCTCGTGGGATGATCGTATATGAGAGATGTGTTAGACATCTAGGCGGTGGAGATGGAATCAGAAATGGTGATCCGTGTGTTCTATGAATTTGTAACCCGGGAGTTTTCAGGAGCAGATTGTTTCGTGGTTGTGGGCTGTGAAGTTATGGCCAGAGCTAGCCAGATGATAGTAAGTGTTATGATTCAGTCAATGTGGACCTTTGGAGGGTTATTTATTTATTTATTATGGGTGTTCAGAGTTAATTTGGGGTTCATTGATAAGCCCAATAAGTATGTGTATTCTACACCGGGTCAGACTGGTTGGCTCCATAATGCTATTGTTGAGGGATGTGACATTCGGTTGTTACTGAGCTTATTCGTGTTCTGAAGTTATCTATGAGTTACTCTTCTATGCTACGAGGAGTTGTGATTTGTTGGTGTTGGTTTTAGGCACACATGGTGCGGTTCTATTTGGGCCTTATAGCAGAATTTGAGCGAAATGAGTATTTGGATATTGCATGATTGATTGTGTATTGGTTATGTCCTTTCGAGTTTTGGGTGGCTTTGTGTGATTGGCTTCTCCGTGGTTATGGTAATGCACTTTGGGTACTTGATGTCGAATTGCACGTGGTTATTGATTTTGAGCATGGTGGCTGAGGTATTTCATATGGACCAGTGTTTGGATGGGGTTTTGCATTGCAGCGGAGTTATGTTGAGATATGATCCTTTGTGTTAGATTAGTGTGTTTTGGTTATACGATGTGTGATATGTTCTTAGCATTGCGTTGTGGTGGTACTTGTTTAGCTTGTGGGACAGTTCTCTCACCTAAGTCATTTTTCCATGATTGAGTATATTTGGAATGTTGCTCATTAGTGCACGGGTTCTGGCTTTAGATTGTATTGATGTGTCATGTCACTAGAGTGGTCATGTTGGATGAGGTGAGGACATTGAACCTAGAATGGATGCTATCGAAATTGATTACAGTATGGTTGGAAGGATAATATCGAGAGTCGGCTTAGAAATTTGCTATAGTTCCTGTCGAAGGAGAGGGAATTTCATGACTGGTTGATCTGATGAATGGTTATGAGTTCTACGTGTTTCTTTCATCATCGGCAGTGTACGAAGGTTTTAGGACGAGGTTTGGTTTGACATGAGGTTTATTACCGGAATTGGGTTATTTGGGGCAGCTGCTGTGATTAGAAATCATTGCTATGAGTATTTGAGTATGCGATATATCATGTGATTATATCTTGGGTTATGGATATGGCTTGATACAGCTTGTTCAGACTTATACAGAGTGTTGATGCGAGATTCTGATCTTATAGAAAGTTTCGGATGTTGGAAATTGGATTCTAAGGCTTATGGGCTAAGTTGAATTAAGGAAATCTCAGTTATGTTATGTTATCAGACCTATATGGGATAGGGTGACGTGAGATCACCCCCTGGTATGTGCATGGTAAGGTTACACGGCAGTTTGATGACTTTGAGAAAAACTCTGGACACGTTCGAGGACGAACGTATATTTAAGTGGGGGAGAATGTAACAACCCAACCGGTCATTTTGAGCATTTGCACTTCGCTCGGTAGTTTACGGGCATGAGTAGCTATGTATGATGTATTATGACTTATGTGAATCGTCAGTTTTGATTTTCAGGTTATTCGGAATCGAATTGGAAGAATGGATTTCATTGTTGAAGCTTTAAATTGGGAGAGTTGATCAATTTTGACTCTTTTGTGAATTTGAACCCGGAACAGAGTTTTGATGGTTCTGGTATGTCCATTGGTTGCTTTTGGACTTAGGAGCGCGTCCGGATTGTGATTTGGATGCCCGTAGTAGAATTTGGCTTGAAATAACGGAAGTTAGATTTTTGGAAAGTTTGACCGGGAGTAGACTTTTTGATATATGATTCGTATTGTGATTATGGGAATTGGAATAGTTTCGTTTTGTCATTTGGGACTTGTGTGCAAAATTTAGGTTCACTCCAGGTTGATTTGCTATGTTTCGGCACGAGTTATTGAAGTTGAAAAGTTCAAAGTTTGTAGATTTAGATTTGAGGTGTGATTCATTGTTTTGATGTTGTTATGTGTGTTTTGAGGCCTCGAGTAGGTCCGTATTGTGTTATAGAACTTGTTGGTATATTCGAACGGGGTCCCAAGGGGCTGGTTGAATTTCGGACGTAATTCATATCATTTCAAATGGGTTTTCATTGCTGGTTTTTCTATTATTACCTGTTGCTTCTGGCGTTCTTCACGATCGCGAAAGTGTAGCCGCGATCGCAAAAGGTATTTGGTCAGTGGAGCTATTTGTTCTTCGTGTTCGCACTTTTGAGGTCGCGTTCGCACTGGTTTAAAGATTTTTGTCTTCACGTCCGAGTCCATTGATATTCATTCGCGTAGTGTTGAGGTTTGGCAGCTGGGAGTTGGAGAATTCTTCAACGCGATCGCGAAAGGTGAGTCGCGTTCGCGAAGCTTTGCATCGGTGGTCATCACATTTGCGTGGGGTGTATCGCGAACGTGTAGTGATTTTGGTGGCAGTGTATTTTTGTTCACTGAGAACGCGATGGACTTCCCGCGTTCGCGTAAGAAGATGCTTGGGCAGAAGTATAAAGTACTCTATTTTGGGGGTTTCAGCTATTTTTGCATTTTTGGAGCTATGGAGCTCGGATTGAGGCGATTCTTGAGGCAATTTTCACCATATGAACTAGAGTAAGTGTTCTCTACTCATTTTTGATTTTATATCATGAATCTATCTTCATTTTCGACATTTGATTGAGGGTTCCAAAAGAGAAATTTGGGGGTTTTAGCCTAAAGTTTCATAAAGTTAATTTTTGAGTTTTGAACATCGATTCAGAGTCAGATTTGAGTGAAATTGGTATGGTTGGACTCGTAATTGAATGGGTTGTCAGATTTTTTGAGTTTTATCGGGTTCCGAGGTGCGGTCCCGGGTTGGACGTTTTGGCCGATTTTGGGCTTTTGATTAAAGATTCGACCTTTTTCATTTGGAATTATTTTCTTGGGCTTTATTTGATGTATTTGAGATGCTTTTGGCTAGTTTTGAGTCGTTCGGAGGTCGTTATGTGCTAGATGGCATTTTTGGAGCATCGTGTGGCTTGCTCGGTATTAGAATTGGCTTATTCGAGGTAAGTAACACTTCTAAACTTTATGCTGAGGGTATGAAACCCCGAATTACGTATTATATGATTGGTGTTGAGGTGACGTACATACTAGGTGACGGGCGTGTGGGCGTGAATCGTGTAAGTTGTAATTCCGGTATTTTTGTGGTACTGTTTAGCTACCTGATCATATATGTAACCATGCAATTTATATACTAGAGCTATTGAGCTGTGATTCATGTTAGAAACCATGTCTAGGCTACGTACTTACTCTGTTGGGATCCATTGAGGTCGTTACTGCTGTTGAGTTATTTGCTTACATTGCAATTTCATACTCAGTCATGTTCATTCATTTCATATCATACCTCAGTCTCTGTTGCTACATATTGATACATCACATCATTATTTTGGGCTGATATTTCATGAAATTGAGAGCCTGAGAGACTAGAGAGATTGATGACTAATGAGGCCGAGGTCTTGATTGTGAGATACTATATTATAGCACGTGAGTTGTCCGTGCAGATCCAGATATTATACTATAGCACGTGAGTTGTCCGTGCAGCACGTGAGTTGTCCGTGTGGATCCAGATATTGATACTATAGCACGTGAGTTGTCCATGCAGATTATAGCGCTTGGGTTGTAGGAGCCCCTTCGCAGTCTGTACACACCCCCAGTGAGCGCAGGTACCTACTGAGTGTGAGTGCGAGTGCCGAGTGACTGGGAAGACTGAGTGGCTGTGAGGACTGAGTGATTGGGAGGACTGAGTGACTGGGAGGACTGAGTGAATTCATACTCTGAGAGTATGCATATGGTTTTTATCACTGTGTCACGACCCAAAATCTTACCACAGACGTCGTGATGGCACTTAGTCTCTAAGACTAAGTAAGCCGATTTTAATTACAATTCATGCCCTTTTTATTTTTTTTAATAAACGAAACAGACAACGAAAATAATTATAACACCTTCCCAAGACTAGTAATACTAAGTCACGAACTCTAACTGAATACATAGAATGATCACGGGGACCAAATATACAATATTGTATGATTAAAAATTAACAGTACAATAAAATGAACAGACTCCAAGGGACTGCGACGACCAAGCAGCTCTACCTCGAATCCTTGCGATCACACTCTAACTCTATTCGGGTCTGATACCTCCAATACCTAGCTCTGCACGAAAATATGCAGAAGTGTAGTATGAGTACACCACGGTCGGTACCCCAGTAAGTATCAAGACTAACCTCAGTGGAGTAGAGACGAGGTACAGTCAAGACACTCACTAGTCAAATAACCTGTGCAATATAGCAGTATATAATAGTACTAGAAAATAACTAGCAATGATAACAATAAACTCAACTAGTGATATAACAACAAGGCAACAAGAACATCATAATTATTACTCAAGCGAATAAGGAACACAAGTACAATCAATAAGTCAAGTCCTTCAAATATAAATCCTTCACATATTATTCTTTAAGATAAATATCTTTCGAATATACTTCTTTCCAATAAATATATTTTCAAGTAAAAGTCACCATGTGACACCTTATTTCATAATCATAAAAATTACGGGTCTCGGCCCACTTTCATATTTTCCACGACACCCCATGCCCATATTTCTATCACCATCACATCGATAACTCACGTGTCAATAATAAAATCATCATATTTTCCCCGACACCTCATCCCCATATTATTTTCATAACTGCACGGACAACTCACGTACCAAAATATCAATGTATATAAGATCCGCAGGATCAATTTATTTTCAATAAAGTAAGGTTAAAATCTTTAAATCAAGTAAGAAATCAACAAAAAGATAAGTTTATTTAAGAAATCGTTTGAGTGAGGAAAAATAACATTTTCATTAAAATAAAGCATCAGATAAACTACTGATTTAGATATAGAATTTATTAATTTAAACATACTAGAAATTTTTCTTTTATTTAAAACATCTCAATCATAAAAAACAAGTACAACCCAAAAATACAAATCCTCAAAGTCTCGTACGAAAAAGTCAAGGTCAACACAATACATCAAGGAAAACACAAGAATTTACTAATTACGGAAAAACAAGATAATCAAAGGCAAGTGCAGCCATAGAGAGATATCAACAAAAGGGCACTCCCGAGGTACTACCTCGTAGTCCCAAATCATAAATAAATTCACAATCTTTCATTATATCACCGCGGGAGCCTTCACATATTATTCTTTAAAAAATTATTTTTCCCAAAATAGCATCCCGCGTTTCAGCCACCCTTATCACACCGTATGACTTCTAGTAGTTCCCCTACTAGCCACGTGTTTCAAGCCACCCTTATCTCACCGCATGCGTTTCAACACCCTGATCTTATATCACCGCATAGCTTCTAGTAGTTTTCCTACTAGCCAAGCGTTTCAAGCCACCCTTATCTCACTGCATGCGTATCAATATCACAATATTTCACAAATCGCACCTCAAGTGCCCAAATATCACAGCATAATACAACTTGCACCTCAAGTGCTCACATATCACAGCATATCACAAACCGCACATCAAGTGCTCAAATCTTACCACATATCACAAATTGCATATCAAGTGCTCAAATATTACAACATATCACAAATTGCATATCAAGTGCTCAAATCTTACAACATATCACGAATTGCACATCAAGTGCTCCAATCTTACAAAATATCATAAATTGCACATCAAGTGCTCAAATCTTACAACATATCATAAATTGCACATCAAGTGCTCAATTCTTACACACATTATTTTTCCACAATAAGGAGCCACGACTCGATCATAATGTGCACAACATCTTAACAAAATATTCGGGAGTGAACAACTCAACCGAATAATATTTCACAATTTGGCACTTTGCCTCAATATGATTCACGGCCTTTATAATTTAATACCAAATTTTCAATAAAATGAATTGACAAGTAATTCATCCTGGAACAACACCTCTTTTAAATCACAACTTAAGGGAATAAATAGATTTATTCATCTTATTAATTAAATTTTCCATTTAAATTATCTGTAAGTAAAAATCAATAATTAAAGTATTTTCCATAAAAATGGCAACTCAAACAAACAAAGAGTTCACATAAAAGTCAAGTGGCAATCACACCAAATTATCATATAAAAACAACCTCAGGAAACAAGGAATGAGGCATGACAAATAAGGGATTTAATAAGTTACATTAATTTTTCCAACTTAATACTTAAGGGCGTCTACGAATTTCAACCGATATAATTTGCACATATAAACCAAGTATGTACTCGTCACCTCGTGTACATGGTTTTCAATTACACAATTTCCATATAAGACTCAATGCCGAAGGGGTAATTCCCCCACTAGAGGTTAGGCAAGATACTTACCCCGTTTCACAACCAATTTCAAGATTCCAATAAACCTTTGCCTCGTGAATTCATGTCCGAAAGCTCCAAATCTAGTCACAAACAATTCAGTATACTCAACACGAATCGTAGGAATTAATTCCATATGAAAATACTAATTTTCCAATAAAATTCGAAATTTAACTCAAAAATCGTCAGTGGGACCCACATCTCGAAATCCGACAAAACTCACAAAATCCGACAACCTATTCAATTACGAGTTCACCCATACCAATTTTATCAAATTGACCTTCAAATCTTCATTTTATATTTTTGGAAGATTTTACAAAAATCTGATTTTTCTTCCATAAATTCACGGATTCATGATGTAAATGAGTATGGAATCATGAAATATAATCAATATAGGATAAGGAACACTTACCACAATGTTTACCCGTAAAAATCGCCTAAAGATCGTCCAAACCGAGCTCCCCAACTATTTTTATGTCAAAAATGGCCAAAAACCTCGTTTATAGAGCCTTTTGTGTTTTCGAGCGTCACAGGTAGCGTCGGGCGCTGCCTGTGGCACTATTTTCAGTACCCTTAGACATCCCAGCGCCAGGGCTAGCACCCTATGCTACCTTGGGCGCTCGCGGCGACAGAAAATCTTTTCCGATACGAAAATGGGCATAACTCTCTTATACTATGTCTGAATTCGATGATTCTTTTTTATATGGATCTGTAATTTTAATACGGATCTAATGCTTCAATTAAAACTGAATTTGGATCTCATTTGCTTAATATGATACCACGTATTCTTGAAGAATCGATGTCGAAATATAACAAATCAAGTCTGATTGACCTCAAACTTGGCATACAAGTCATAATATATCATATGAAACTATTCGAGACTTCAAATAGTAGAGAGGAGAGTAATTACTTATAACGATAAGTCGGGTCGTTACACACTGATTTGCATCGTATTTGGCATACACACTTAAAATATAGGCATATAGATGCATTTTTCCTCATGTTGTATAGTATCATGCCATTTATGACTTCTCATACATTTTGACATATGGGCATAGAGAGACATCTTACACATGCTATCTGAAAGGAAAATGAAACATCTTATTTATTGTTGAAAGGATTTTTGGGAAAAATCACAGTTTTCAAACTTACTCATATTTTTGGCAAATTTCGATAAAAGATTTAAGTTTTCACTGAAATACTTGAAAAGCATGCCTAATTTTCTGGAACTGTGAACGAGCTGAGCATTTTATTTCCGAGATACTCCTTTTATTACTTGTACTATGCTGTTATGAATTGTTGTAGGATATTGGTATTGGACCCGACCTTTATTCTAGCTTGTCACTACTTTCAACCTAAGGTTAGGTTTGTTACTTATTGAGTACATGGGGTCGGTTGTACTCATACTATACTTATGCACCTTGCGTGCAGATATTGACTGATGGCGTCGATGTGATCGACGGGAGCCGAAATTGAAGATGTAACTGCGTTCCGGTTGTAGCTGCCTCTTGTTCATGGTAGCCTTAGATCTATAAACTCTGTTTATGTTCTCTTCAAACATATGATGTATTTACTTCATTTCAGCTTTGTAAACTATATTCTAAGAAGCTCATGATTTGTACTACCAGTCCTTGGGGAATGTATGAGATTCAGATATTTCTTTACTTAATTGCTTTATTAGTTATTAGAATTGGTTAGTGGTTAATTGGCTTACCTGACGGGTTGGGTTAGGTGACATCACGACTAGGTGGATTTCGAGTCGTGACAGAACACAAAGTTGAATAACTTTTACGTAACAAAAGAAAGAAAAGTGACTTTTGGGTAATTAACACAAAGTTAGATGATCATCCATAAAATTTACTCAATAATAGAGTTTAAGGCAAAGCTACTAAATTAAGATAAACTCGTTGCGTGTTCACTAAATAAATTGGACGGATCGAAAATGTATATGAGTCTGAAACTTAAAGTAGTGTACTATGCATGTGTGTGTTACACACATAGAACATCCTGCAATATATTGAACTTTCTTATATTTTCATGTTTTTGTCCGTTATTTGCAAAAATACAAAATATTGGAGTGCACGTTTTAAATCTCTATATTATCGTAAAAAAGAAACTGGTGTTATAGGAGGTCTGATTAATAGGATGAGTATACGTTAAAATTTGTTGAACAGAAATCAGCATGTTTTGTTTTCTAGTTCTACGCAATTTGCTTCTATTGTCTGAGTATAAAATATACATACTTTTTTTTTCAAATTAATCAATTTTTGCTTCTTATATTGAATATATAGTTTAAGAAATAGGAGTTAGAAAACTTAAATTAGAAAAATACAACTCAATAGACTTGGCTATGGCCCATGAAAACTATACCATTTATAGGAAGATTATGAATAATTCATTGAAAATGAATGCACACACCTGTCAAAGCAAATGGTGAACACCAACTTGCATGGGCTTAACAACTGTTTAGGAGACTGTCTAATTTTAAAAATTCCATTACACATCACTGCAAAAATATAATACCACCTCCGTTCCAATTTATGATACGCAGTCTAACTCGACATAAAATTCATAAAAAAAAGAATAATTTTTAAGATTATGATGTTAAACATGTCATAACGTTTGTGTAGCTTTAAAAAATTTTAAACTCGTAATCTTAAACATAACATAATATGTGTGTGACTTTAAAAACTTCTATTTAAGGGTAAAATAAGAGGTTTAAAAATAAATGATTTTTAAATTTAAAAACGTATTAATTTTTGGAACACACTAATAAGAAAATAATGTCCTTTTTTTTTGTTCCACTCGATATTTGATACTTGCTTTGGGGATCTGACTAATCTAGATACACATCGCGTAACGATTAAAAGGAGAAATACTTCCTACAAGAATTTTTATATTCCGAAAACTAATCCGATACTTCTAATTAAGAGGCAAGAGATCATATTTATCTTACCGCAATCTTTGACGGTAGAAATAGTGTCTCTAATAACAAGGGAAAAAAACATTAATATCGAGTATCGACCAATAAAAATATGGTAAAATCATTGTTCAAATTATTTGTTTTTCTTTAACAAATATTCGAATCTGCCCAAAATGCAAATGCAACGCCAATAAATTCCTCTACATACTGCCACCAAATATGTCCCAAATGGCATAATTCGAGTATCTAAAAATAACACCATTCTCCACATCTCTCTCTTGTCTGTCCTTTCATTAACAGAAAAAAAAAAAAAAAACCCCATTTCTCCATACTTTGTACTCTTTAAAGACCCTTTAAAGGGTGTCCAATTCTTCCATTTTCTTGAAATTTCTTAAACCCTTTTTGCATTTTCATTGCCATTTTCTCTTCTTTTTTCACCAACTCTTTGATCTTGCCGGAATACCCATTTTCCAGCAGGTCAAAGGGGTGGTGAATTCATCATTTCCTTGGAAATTTGATTTCTTTACCTGGGTTGGTGTTTAATTTTGATATACATTTCCCTAAAAAAAATAATTAAAATTTGAACTTTATACCAACTTTTTTAGGTCAAAGGGGTGGTGAATTTCAATTCTTTATCTGAGTTGGTGTTTAATTTTGATATACATTTCCAAGAAAAAGAATAAAAATTGGAACCTTATACCAATTTGCATATACAGATTTCAAGAATTGACATTGAGAAAAGGTGGTGGTAATGGAGGTGATTTCTGCTAGGAATCCAATAAGCAATGTGTTGGAAAGAGTTGGGGTTTATGGGTTTGTAGGGAGCAGCACAAAGAGGTGCAATAATGAATTTCAAGATGAAGAATATGATACAATGGAAATGGTGCAAATTGGTGCTGAAAGGACCAAAAATGTGCTTATTTTGATGAGTGACACAGGAGGTGGCCATAGAGCTTCAGCTGAGGCGATTCGCGATGCTTTCCATTTGGAATTTGGGGATGAGTATAATGTAAAGTTTTATCTTATCTGGTTTTCTAGCTATTTGATCTGAATTACTTTGTTTGTTGCATTTTTTGTTTGGAAATTTTGCCCTTGCTTAGAAATGAAATGTCAATTCATGTGGTCCTATGTGCATTATTGAGTCTATTGTCATAATCCTCAAATTTAAAACTTGATGGCATAACTTTGAGGAATTATGTATTTTTGTAACTTGATGTCATATTCCGCTCTAAGGAGAGCCTTGGCGTAACTGGTAAAGTTGTTGTCATGTGACCGGGAGATCACGGGTTCGAGCCGTAGAAACAGCCCTCTTGCAGAAATGCAGGGTAAGGCTACGTACAATAGACTCTTGTGGTCTGGCCCTTCCCTGGACCCTACGCATAGCGGGAGCTTAGTGCACCAGGCTGCCCTTTTTTTATGTCGCATTCTGCTTTGCAGTTCTGATTAGCTCTTGAAAGTTAAAGGACGTTGAGTAGAATATAAGTTTGACCTCCAATTTGTGTTATTTCCTTTTGGCTAGTGTCTCCAAAATCAACCCAAAACTATGTTCCTGTTGCTTTGACTTACATAATTATCATGTTTATGGAGATCCCATCTGGTTGCCATCTTTCTTCTGCTAGCTTAACTACTTTTCTAGGATAAATTTTTGACTTGGTTAGGTTTAACAAAAAGTGCATGCTTAGGTGCTATTTCATTTAATCACATCCTATAGTCTTTGCTGTATAGGCCTACCGCGACTTCATATTTAGATTTAATGTTGTATTGATATGTTTTATTCTTAACAGATTTTTGTGAAGGATGTTTGGAAGGAATACACTGGTTGGCCATTGAATAGCATGGAGCAACAATATAAGTTCATGGTTAAACATGTGCAGCTTTGGAGGGTTGCATTTCACAGCACGTCCCCTCGCTGGATACACTCTTCTTATCTTGCTGCCATTGCTGCCTTCTATGCCAAGTATATTTCCTTCTTTGGTTTTACCTTTCTTTCAAAGCTGTAGAAATTTGATAACTTTGAATGGTCAATAACGATTTTCTTTTGGCGTAATACCCCAATGACTTCTTTGTTTTATAAATGATTTTCCTTTGATACTCCTCTATACGCCAGTTAGGTTTGCACTAAAAATTCATCTTTTTTTAATAACAACAACTAGGCCTCTGTCCCAAACAAGTCGGGTTCAGCGATATAAATCCTCATTCCTTTCATTTAGCTCAACTCATATTATCACCATTACCCAAAAAAAAGTGCAAGTAAAAAAGATAACTACAACTTCATCTTCTTTTTTTTTAATAGTAATATTTATTTTTGAATGCATTCAATACTCTTTAATCATTTCTTTTAATACTAAATATATTCTCATTTTACAAATAGCAACTTGTCTCATTTGTTCATTACTCAGATATTAAAAATGATTGCTGTGTCGGTTGCTTAAATTTTACGCAAGAGTGGACTTTTTAATGTTATGCAAAGATATTGGATCAATATAGTATTCCTCGGCATTTGGATGAATCTTCTTCTATTCGCTTACTAAATTTCTAGTTGGTATCTTACCATTAATGAGATTTACTAATTGTTGCTTTGTAAAAATTGAAGGGAGGTAGAAGCTGGTTTGATGGAGTATAAGCCAGACATAATCATTAGTGTTCATCCTCTTATGCAACATATTCCTTTGTGGGTTCTAAAATGGCAAGGCCTACAAAAGAAAGTAATCTTTGTCACAGTTATTACAGATCTCAGTACTTGCCACCGTACATGGTAAATTATTCAGTAACTTAATTTGGAGTTTTAACTAGCACTATTCTCATGTCATATATTCGGTCTAACTGTTAAAACTCTTTTTAAGGATAGGTTTCACCCTGGAGTCAATCGATTGTATTGCCCCGCTGAGGAGGTAGCAAAGAGGGCTTTGCTAGATGGATTGGAAGAATCTCAAATACGCGTTTTTGGGTTGCCTATTCGTCCCTCTTTTTGTAGGGCAGTTCTTTCCAAGGTGAAATTTTCTGTCAATTTACAAAAGAGTTTTACTCCTTTGAATCCGCACGTCATTTATTTTATATTGTTTTCTTAATACTTGCTATAGGATGACCTCAGAGTAGAGCTTGAGATGGATCCTACGTTGCCCGCAGTGTTGCTGATGGGTGGAGGTGAAGGGATGGGACCCGTGAAAAAAACTGCAAAGGCTCTCGGAGAAGCTCTTTTCGATAAAGAAATGGAGAAACCTATTGGTCAAATGATTGTCATATGTGGACGTAATGAAGAGCTAGCATCCACATTACAATCACTCGAATGGAACATCCCGGTCAAGGTAAAAAGAATTAGATTGTTGGAGTATGAATGCCTTTTGAAACTATATTACACCTCATGTTTACTTAACAATGCAAAAATATTTGATACTTTTTTCTTCTTGCTGTCTAGATTAAAGGATTTCAGAAGCAGATGGAGAAATGGATGGGTGCATGCGACTGTATTATCACAAAGGTACGTTCGATGCAGTCCTCTTTTAGCATTGCCTGTGTAATTTTTTTTGTGCATTGGCCATATAGCGGGATTAAAATTCAGTTATTTTCGCTTGTAGGCTGGACCTGGTACAATTGCAGAAGCATTAATCAGAGGGCTTCCAATTATTCTCAATGACTACATTCCTGGACAAGTTAGTGAAATCAAGAAGTTGATCTATCGACTGCTATAGCTATCGTAGTGGCTGCTGATATGACATTGTTTAATTTACTGATCATTTTTTGTTGTGTATTTGTAGGAAAAGGGAAACGTTCCATACGTTGTGGACAATGGAGCCGGTGTTTTCACACGAAGTCCTAGGGAAACAGCCCGAATTGTTGCAGAGTGGTTTAGCACTAAGAGTGATGAACTCAAAACAATGTCAGAGAATGCACTAAAACTCGCACAACCTGATGCAGTTTTTGACATTGTGAAGGACATTCACGAGCTCGCATGCCAGAGGGGTCCTCTTGCGAACATTCCTTACGCGTTCACATCTTCATTTTCAAGCTTAATTTAACCAGATAGATTCTGTTTCTCTTTCACTACAAGGTCTAAGGTTTGTTCTAGTAGGATATTATGTAAATTAGGTTCAATGATCTTCATTCTTTGGCCAGAATCATTTGGCGCTCATTTATAGTATGTTAGATTATCTAGACAAATTCTGATCCTTGGTTAGTTGGAAAAAAAGGGGAAAAAAAAGAGAGGAGAAGTTTCTTTGTTGGAGTGTTGAATACATTCTTTTAGTATTAAGATTACTTGTCTTTTAGGACCTGTTTGAGATTGCTTCAGAATTGAAGAAGTTTCACTTGTCCTGCAAAAGTTGATATTATCAGTGTTGAATATATTGTTTGGTTTTTTTTTAAGACCAATTCTTGTTATTTTCCTACTTGTGACTCTTTTTCCTTGTGTCCACCCCTTATAATCTTGCTTTGAGCTTAATTTTTACTAAGAAGTTTGATACTGCGATTACGGATCAGTGGCGGAGCTAGGATTTTTATGAAGGGGATTAAAAAAATAAAAAATTAAACATAAGAGAAGCCAAGGGTATTCAACATCTCATATATATNTTGAGGTTCAGGTGTTTGCAAATACAAAAGGGTGAAAAATTCCGTGCAAGTTCGGTAAAAAAATTATCTTTTTGAGACTTAAGATAATCTCTTATATATATTATGTGGAGGCTCCAATAACAAATAAGTGATTATTTTGGGTGTTTTCTCCTTTGTATTGTATGTGTCTATTTTATTGTACATATTACTTTTTTTTTTGTTGCTTTTCTTTGTAGATATTTGAGATGGAGCACCTCCTCAAAATAACAAAGTCATTGCTCGACGATAATTTTTAGATGTAAATTAGGTTCCCTGTGCTGGGGTGGACTAAGCTTATGAAATCATTCAGCCACGATACAACTAAATCAGCTGAATTTTTATTGGAAGAGAAATTTAAGGTTAATGATAAACTTTTTTTTTCTAGTTTTTTTCCTAGATTCACATTAATGCTAAACATGGTTTGATCTCTTTGTAGTTTGAGCGTACTTCTTATAAACGGTTCCAAAATAACGAGGATTTTAAAAGGTCTCATTTGCAACTTGGAAAAACATGCTGACACTTTCATTTGCATACGTTTAGAAAGAAAAGAACTCTAGAATGAATGAAGGTACAATGTCCAGCTCGGCATTCAGTTGATGGAAGTTCAAGCAAAGATAAAATCATAAGAAAGTCGAGGAGTGGAACAACTCCTTCCATTAATTTTACAGATCAGTATGGAGAGAATATAAAAGCATAGAAAGAAAAGAAAAAACAATTAGCATCGGGATTCTATGTATCTCTTCATTCAAATGCTCCGTGACCAGTGGGATGAGAGTGATCTTCAGAATTTAGCTCCTCTGACTTAGAAGAATCCACCTGGTACTTCACACACGGGTCAACTAATGAGCTTGATTTGTCTTCACTTTCTACACCGCCCACTCTTCCCCTCCTGCTTCGATTGATCTTGAGGGTAGACTTCATAGGATTGATGATAGTTTTTCTCATTGATATTTTTAATGTTGGAGGAGGGGAGTATAATTTTTAAGATGATATTCAGTATGTAGCTCATTTGGTTCAGGACAATGCAGATGATACTTCAACAAACAGTTTAACTAACGAGTATTCTTTATTTTTCACTCATCCTCCGATACCGACTGATGCTGAGCTTGTTGCTTGTAATAACAATGATACTAAAAGAGAAGATCATCATGTTGATTATCTTCATGACGACACACGTCTTGAGGAGACGACTTAGAAATAGGTAAATATAGGCAATATGAACGGTTCAATAAGACCAAGATTAAATAGCGCTATGGAAAAATAATGCCCTTGGCAAACAAATTCACTCCTAATGATACATATGAAGGCGGTATACGGCATACTTTTCTTACTACTTATTAGAAAAAAAGCAGAACTGTTATTACTATTATAATGCAGGTTCCTTTAAAAACGAAGTTTAAAATGACTAAGGTTAGATAAATATTAAAAATAAGTTGATTAAAAGTAAGATATCGAGTTTCATTGCGTCTAATCTCTTCTAGGTCGGTTGTATATAGCACATGTAGAGATTTTTCATGTATAAGATTTTTGAGATTTTTAACTAATTTCTCACCTTAGATTAATTTGTATAAAATTATATATACAAATATACAATTTATTTGATATACTCTATGAATCAAATCAAAAAGGAAATATGAAGCCTTCTGAAAATAAAAATAAAAAGATCTTTGCACAAATAGCAGATCATATTCACTGTTTATTTCTCTATCTGGTGTATTTAGATTATACAATAATTATACCCAATTATATACATAATATATATGAATTATACATATATTATACACATATAAGAGATTTTTAGTATAAATGGTTGAATGAGCGGCTATTTGGGTTAATTATTTTTAAAAAATTAGAGCCGATATAACTACGGGATCTTTACACAAATAGTCGATTATATTCATTGTTTACTTTTTCTAGCCATATATATAAATTATACATAACTATACACATATAATATATAAATTATGCATATATTATTCATTCACCGCTATTTGGGTTAATTCTTTCTAATTCTTCTATAACTTAAAAGTCCATGGCCCCGCAGGCCCAAATAAACATCAAATGGACGCAAACGGTTTCAGCTTCTCTTCACCGTTCAGTTTCTCCGACGAAATCAAATTGTGAGTTTCTACATCATACTCTTTACAAAATTTTACCTTTTTTTTTTTTTTTACAATAATCTCCAATTTTAGAGAAAAAAATTGGATTATAGTACTGTTTTTCTTCCATATTTCATTGTGATTATTACAGGTTAATATTATCTTGAAATTGTGATGTTACACTAAATTGCATTTGAGCAGTAGAAATTCAATGTTTAATAGTTATTCTAATATATACCATAATTTAATTGCATTTGAGCAGTAAAAAATCAATGTTTGATAGTTATTCTAATATATACCATATGTTAATTGCATTTGAGCAGTAAAAACTCAATCTTTAATAGTTAATCTAATTTATAACATATGTTAATTGCATTTGAGCAGTAAAAATTCAATGTTTAATAGTTATTCTAATTTATACCATTTGTTAATTGCATTTGAGCAGTAAAAACTCAATCTTTAATAGTTATTCTAATTTCTAATTTATACCATATGTTAATTGCATTTGAGCAGTAAAAACTCAATCTTTAATAGTTATTCTAATTTCTAATTTATACCATATGTTAATTGCATTTGAGCTGTAAAAATTCAATCTTTGATAGTTATTATTATATTTACCAAATGTTAATTGCATTTGAGTAGTAAAAAATTAATCTTTAATAGTTATCCTGATATATACCTTGCATTTGAGCAGTAAAAATTCAATCTTTAATAATTATTCTAATATATTTCATTTGTTAATTGTAGTGTTCTTAAATGAATCTTGAAAATCACCAAACGGTGGAGAAGAGATTAGTTTTTTTGACGGTAGGAACAACTTGTTTTGATGCATTAGTAAGAGCAGTGGATACCGCAGAAGTTAAGAATGAATTATTCAAGAAAGGTTACACTGATATTTTGATTCAAATGGGGCGTGGATCGTACATTCCCACAAAGGTAATTTTACATTTCTATGTATATTTGTTTTTTCCTGTAAATACATTTGTAGTAAAAGTTTCAGCTTTTCGGTTTCTGCTCTAGTTTTAGATCCAAAAAGAAGTTGTCTCCTATCTCCTTGATTTTAGCAAAAAGGAGGGAAAAAAAAAAAACTTGAGTTGGCTAATTATGTGAAAGAACTACTCCCTCCCATTTTAATTTATGTGATATATTTTGACATTAGGGGAAATGAGTATGTTGAGATGGATGTGTGGGCATACCAGGAGAGATAAGATTAAAAACGAGTATATTAGGGACAAGGTGGGTGTGGCTCCTATAGAAGATAAGTTGTAGGAATCGAGGCTGAGATGGTTCGGGCATGTGAAGAGGAGAGACCCTGATGGCCCGGTTAGGAGGTGTGAGAGGTTGACCATGGCGGGTCTGAGGAGGGGTAGAGGGAGGCCTAAGAAGTAATGGGGTGAGGTGATTAGGCAGGACGTGGTGCTACTTCAGCTTACGGAGGACATTACCCTTGATAAGAGGGTGTGGAGGTCGAGACTTAGGGTTGTGGGTTGGCAGGCAGTCTAGTGTTTCGTCTAGGCATCCCAGTAGTATTAGTACTAGTCTTGTATTTTGCTATGCCTAGCCCCCTGCTATTTCACATTGTGTCACTATTTCCGGCAAGACTGAATCTATTTTTATAGTGTCGTATTCTTAGATATTTGTTGTTGCACGTATCTCCATATGTGCCCATATCTAATTACCTTGTTGTTGCAACTATTTGTTTATTGCTTCATTTTCACTTCTTTTAAGCCGAGTATCTTTCGGAAACAACCTCTCTATCTTCATTAGATAGGGATAAGGTTTGCGTACACTTTACCCTCCCCAGACCCAGTGAGATTTCACTGGGCTTCTTATTGTTATTGTTGTGATATAGTTTGACAAGGCACAGAGATTTAAGTATAAAGAAAGACCTTTGAAGCTTGCTGGACATGCTCCGACAACCTTGCCCGAGCCACCCTCCCTTCATTCAATGCTTGACAGCTTTCTTCATGTGGTGTGACACGTCTATCTTTGACACTCATCAATCAGCTAAAAGGCGTGGTCTTAAACATGCCATGAGATTTTTGTGGCTATAAAACCATGTCATCAAGGGTAAAATTAGAAATTTAAAGTTAAATGGTTTCCAAATATAGAAAAGTTTCATTCTTTTTAGAACGGACTAATAAGAAAGTAGTGCCACGTGAAATGGAACGGAGTAGTATGAGTTAGCGATAGTTGAGAATGATGCAGAATTACTGGTTTTACCAGGATTATGGAAATAATCTCTGTTTTTTTTTCTTTTTTTCTTGCTGCGAAGAAAGTTTAGGGTTCTTCTCAGATGCAAGACTGAGAGTGGACCAAGGACGATGATATGTTTTTTAAATGGTAATTTAGATCTTCAGAAAAAAGGAAAGCATAACTTGTCTTGAAAATTCTGAGCTACGGGATCTTAACTCTGTCCAACAATAAATTTTGCACATCACAGCAGAAGAAGTTATATGTGTGCAAATTATGGGTAGGCCTGCTCTGCAAATTGAAGGTTCTGGTGAAGAATTTCTGTTCGGATATGCTTGGATATGTAGCTTTAATCTGTGTAGTCACTGAAAATGGATTTAGTGAAATTAAGTATTTAAGAAGTTGAGATCATACATGTGGTTACCGAGTCTCAATTTTCTCGATGAAGGACAATACAAAGGATAGATTGGGAAAGTGTGACGTGGCATTACATTTGGGTTCTTTTGGGTGCTAGCATCTTATTAAACTTAAGGACCATATTGTTTGATGTTTGGATTTGAACTGATTGGCTGCAAGTAATTAGGTAAATACCTGTATAATATGTGCTTGTTGGCTTCATGCTGTTTATCACTTCGATTGTGATGGCCAAAGTTTCCTTTCCAATGGACTGGCTTTTTTTGTTAAGCTTTATTTCAATCTTATATGAAATCGCTTTTGAGCCTTCTACTGAACTCTTGCACACACTCGCTCACTCACATGTATATCTAACTACCTGTGCAAAATTTACTCTATCACTGACCATTCGTTTGCCTGCTAAATTCTCATTTGTCCCTGGTCTTTTATATCTTGCTGTAATTTTTCCAGTCGACTGCTGATAATGGTTCCCCAGCTCTGGACTACTTCACATTTTCATCAAGCATAGCTGACTACTTGAAGTCAGCATCACTTGTTATCAGCCATGCAGGTAATTCATGGTTGACGACAAATGTAGCTTTATACATTTTAGTATATTTCTTTGGTACTTTCTTCTATCTTTGGCTTTCACAGTCTCCTTTATTTTTCTTCCTTTACTCCCCCCTCTAACCAGATCAGAGCAGTTAGCTATATATCATTGTTGGATTGAAATGGCTATATATTTGCTCTGACTAGGGAATTAGTTCATAGATCCAGATAACAGTTGTAGTGTTGTACGAAGCAATACAAAAGAAATAACGAACATGTTAGTTGCAGATGCCAAAACCCAGAGTTAGCTAGCTTTCTCTCGTTGAGACAGTTGAACATTTCCATGCTGTTCCAATGCTCATGATAACTTACTTAGAAACGTAGGAGAAATCAAACTTCCTAAGGTGTGGAAACCGTTTCCCTTAAGCCGACTATCTCATGATGGGATTTAACATCAACCTCTGCTCAGTTCTTTGCAAATGTTTACCGCTGCTAGTGGCCTCAGATTCTCAGAAGACGTGATTGGTGAAAGTTTCTGCACTTTGTTTTGAGGTGGCATGTTGTGAAGATAGGGAAATAACTGGTCATTGTAGAACTTCAACGTGCATTCTTTTAGGTCAATAGCTGATTTCTTCCCATCTGTAAGCCGTAGGGGACAGAGTTACTGCTGGTGGGAGGTAGCAGGTATCCAGTGAAATAGTCGAGGTACGCTCAAGCTGGTCCAGAAACCACCACCATCAAAATAAGCCGTGCATGCTTTGAGAACTTTGATTCAGACCAACTACAGACCGTAGAAAATGGATTAAACAGGTAAGGTTATGTAACCACACATTCGATGTGCTGCAGGTTCAGGGAGCATATTTGAGACATTACGGCTGGGCAAACCGTTAATAGTTGTAGTCAATGAGGATCTAATGGACAACCATCAAAGCGAGCTCGCAGAAGAACTGGCTGAGAGAAAGCATTTGTATTGTGCTCGTCCACAAACGTTATACAAGTCTATCTCGGATATGGATCTCGGGTCTCTTGTTCCATATCAACCAGGTGATGCAAAACCAGTTGCTAAACTTATTAATAGATATCTTGGTTTCCCAGATGATTAATGGAAACTGATTGTTCTATGTATTTGACATGAACTGAAGTTCAATTTTATGTAATTTATATGGCCTAATTTTTTATCTTCAAATATTCTGTTATATTGTTCCTAATGGTATTTAATGTGATTGAAATACTCTCACAAGAGGCAATCAAACTTCAAAGTAATGTTGAAATGTGCTTTTAACATAAGATTTACGCTTAATCATTGTTAGTTTTATGTATCTTTATTAGCCACCAGTGCTTTGACTTTGTGGTAATAGCACAAACGTGTGATGTGTGAGTTAGGTGCCTGTCACGTTGGGATTTTTCGGTTATAAAAACACTGATGTTTTCTATGTAAATACCAATTACTGAAAATTGGACCGAGTCATAAACTGTCCTTGTATTTTGGCAAGTGAATATTTTTATAAGGTAAGACCCCATTAGTGGGATTCTATCGGGAGTCCGGGATATTGTTGTTGTTTTGTTGTAACATTTATAAAATATTTTTGAGGAGAAATTGAAGGTTTACATATGTTTGTAGAGAAATGGAAAAACACGGAAAGGGAATGAGGAATTGCAGAATTTTTATTAAACTTTAATTTATTTTTTTCGTTTTTTTTTTTTTTTTTGTAATTTATGAAATTGCAGAATCTTTTTTTAACTAAGGTGACCATCAGGAATAAATTAGCAAAGGCGACAATTAAATTCAATTTCCTCAACTTGTTATCTATAAATATTGGCCTTTCCCTTAATTTTTAAGTTTAATTAGGAAGATTTTGAGAATGCCTTTTGATGATCAAGTGAGAGGTAGATTCTTGGGTATGGAAAAATCTTTGGTAGGGAGCATTACTCCCGAATGGGCCCTACGCGGTTTGAATCCAGATATAGTCGGGCTCCAATGCAGGTACCGGATACCNTTTTTTTCGTTTTTTTTTTTTTTTTTTTGTAATTTATGAAATTGCAGAATCTTTTTTTAACTAAGGTGACCATCAGGAATAAATTAGCAAAGGCGACAATTAAATTCAATTTCCTCAACTTGTTATCTATAAATATTGGCCTTTCCCTTAATTTTTAAGTTTAATTAGGAAGATTTTGAGAATGCCTTTTGATGATCAAGTGAGAGGTAGATTCTTGGGTATGGAAAAATCTTTGGTAGGGAGCATTACTCCCGAATGGGCCCTACGCGGTTTGAATCCAGATATAGTCGGGCTCCAATGCAGGTACCGGATACCGGGTAAGAAATCAAAAAAAAAAAAGAAAAAAAAGAGTAGATTCAAGATTTAAAGCTAAATTGGCGTTTCTATTAAAAAATGCATATTATAATTTCTCTTTAAATAAGCTTCGATATATATATAGTTCGAAGTCCAAAATTATTGAATCCATGTGCACTCACTGTTTACATATTAAATCCGCCAACGGTATATAGTAAAATGAGATTTAATGAAGACAAAATTTAAATTAATACATAAAATATAATTAAACTATCTCCGGGAAACAAATGGTTGCTTAAAAGAGAAAACTGTTATAAAATAAAAGCAATTTAGTAAAACATGAACAAGACATTTTGTTATGAAATAAAAGCAATTTAGTAAAACATGAACAAGAAATAGAGATAGAGAGAAGGAA